>SDVV010003967.1:0-20706 GCA_016164225.1 Gammarus roeselii
ATACTTGTATATATAAAGAACATGTACACCAGTTCTTCAATAAGCATTATTAAGTGTTCAGAAAGTGGAGAGGGCAAGAAATGGAGGGCTAAAATTAATATTGAAAGACCAAAAAAATATCAGACGTTTCGGGAGTGAAATCCCATCATCAGTTTAAAGGGGGAGGACCAAAAACTTGGTATGTTGGTATATTGATATAATGTGATTGCGTTGGGGAAACCGTCTCAGACTCGAAGTTATAGGAACCGGTGTTCAAAACGCCCCAGATCCAGAACTTCAGTCACAAAAAAGGAGAAGGAATTCGGGATGGGGGGTGGGGAAGATGAGATTAGGCTTGAACAACGGATCGCAGGATCGAGATTATAATAGTGAACTGAGATATAGTGTTCCTGGGTCAATGGAAATGATAGTCATGTTTGCTTATTCTCCATGTGCGCGATCCTCAACGGAACAGAAGTGAAATTCTCTACGGAAGAAATTTATTCGAGGAAGTTGCGTTTATGATGTGCCTCTGCAATGAAACGCGGATGACCGTTACATAGGACTGTTGCCAACAAAATCTATGAAGTTACTGACAATACAATTCTTTCAAGAACTGTAAAAAGTTTACATACTATCATGAATTTTCCAAATGGATCTTTCTAAAAAAAGTTTTTTTCTGCAACAACAGGATGATCATATTTTCTGTGTTCAATGTTCCAGTAAAGGTGACCGCATGAGTGCATTGTTTTATCCTTCAAAAATAGCTTGAGCGCCCATGGAAGCAATAGGGGGAATTTCCAGCTCCAGCAGCCGATGATTGAGGCCCGCTTGTATCTTTCACTGTTTGCCCAATGCATTATGATATCAAAAGAAAAAAATTGTCCCGCTTGAACGTAATAATGTTTAGTTGAACGTTGTATACCTTAACATTTAAAGTATAGAGCGTTCGGCCTGAGTTATAATTAAAATAAAGGAAATAATCCCATGACGAGATGTTGGCCGTTTCTGCTTATTAGAGTCCAGGGAGTTGCTCAACACAGGGGTTCGTACTAAGCAGTAGAAAATCCCGTAATCGGTAAACAAAATCGGCAATGCCTATCAAAAATAGGTTGCAGATATCAGTGGAATTTTTTTATATTCCTAGTTCTCATGATTGACTGTTCATTTTCCTCATTACATTGTCTAATCTGGGTAGAAAAGGATCCACATATTTAGCCACACCTCCTCGTGACGTAGAAAAGATATATCGGTCTACTACCGGCGAAACATTACCTAAGTTAGATTGTAAATATTCACAGAATATCACCTCATTTTTTAACCTATTGCCCATGAAATGGTTTATGACGTATACGACCACATGAGATTTTGATTATACTTCTTCCAGATGTTTTTAGTTAGAGATGAAACCCTTCGATTGTAAATTTTGTCTCAAAACGAATACGTTGATTTAGCTTACGTTAAATGATGCTTAAAACCAAGTTGGCGGCAACTAAAAAATACCAACCGCGACATCGATCCTCGTCTTCAATTTTGTGCGACACCGATTTTGGATGTTACTTTGTAGCTGGATAATGCGTTTGCAATTTGCTCGGAGGTGGCGTCGACTGATCGCAATGCATTGAACAAAGTTGTTTAGTTCTTGACCAGTTTAATAATGTCTCTGACGGGACTCCAACCGACTCTATATTCCCGCTCTTATTACTGTGCAAATCACTAAGAAAAATTCATTTTGTTGTTGTTCCCTTTGACGGATTTCGATTTTGATTTATTCCAGTTTGGAGATGTTACGTTTTTAAGCATGTCGTAGATATTGCTGTTTTCTTTAGAACCAGAAGAAAAAGACGTGTGCATGTGCATACTAATGATCATGCGGTCGATATGCAGGGATATTGGAAACAGAAAGCTAAAAGAACAATTTATGGCGTCCTTAGTGCATCAATTGGACAAATTTCAACTAGCTAAATAAATCAGCTAACGAGTATTTGTTGAATATAGCAATAATAGGCCGTGCCAAATTCATTCACCAGATTTGCTCAGATAAAATACCCAACAATAATCCGTTAAGCGTTTAATTCTTTGGTTCAATACTATTGTTTGTTTCTTCTTACGCGACTGTACCTGCACGATAAAAGTTGATAGAAATGTTCACCGATAAATTGATTTGTGAAGTTTTGTTATGACATTTCCAGCAAGTTCCAAGCTGCCAGCGGCGGGCTGTTCACGATGAGGCAACTCTCGTTAGGACGGAGTGCAGTTATAAGTTGATGGCGCTGTGAATGATAGGTATAGTCGCCCACAAATTACGGGTTTTCCCGATAGTACTGTCGGAAGTTGGAAAAAGAATTGTGTACATTGTTGTCAGGGTCAGGTTAACTTCGTGAGTTTAATCAATAACCCCTCTATCACCAACGGAGCTGTTACTGAGTCCCGAAGGACATCACAAGTGTCTTGGCCCCTAGGTTACACTCTTCCTAGATATCACTGCACACCTAGAAAATATAAATGCACATCAACTACCACGTGCACGAAAATCACTTCAGTGATGGTGTATTTTAGAGCGCAGCATCTACTTTGCAAACGTGCACTGATTCTGAGATTTTTTTGGCGGTTTCCATTCTGAAACCTTCAAGGTTATTTATTTGAAAGACAATGCAAAATATATTAGATGTTAAAAATTAAATTCGTTGGATAAAAATCTTTTAAATTAAAATAAATAACCCTCGGAGAGAGGAAATTCACTTATGGAACGAAGTGTGTGGTTGGATGTGATCACCCAGACGGCGTGCCCTCCGACCCACTAATACCTCTCCCCGGCATCCATACCTGCTGATAGGATGCTGAATGCGTTGCCTCTCTGTAGGGCCAAACCTAACCGCTGCTGGAACCATAGCAATTATCGTGAATCTCCAGTTGCCTCCATTAATCTACGTCCGATCTCATTCCCAATTGGCGCAATTTACTCGCCATACACCCCTGTCGTCTCCAAGGCTATTGGCTCAAATTGGAACTGTCGGGTCAAAGCGCCATACTTCCTGCACTTACGTGTCTCTGCCTCTGTAGCTGCAGAACCAATCAAATGCGTTTCTGCATAAGTGTCCACACAAGTACATTCACAGCATAAACTCTTACCATTCATGAGAAGGAAAACTGTGATGCCATGTGGTCTCGTGCCATCACCTCTATCCAAACCCAAAGGTTCCAACGCCGATGGTAGTCCCGCTCTCTGCAAAGATCTTCTGACGATGTCGTTCAGCGCAGAGTGTCTGGGAAATCGACCGGCACTATACCGGTCGAGAATGGAGAATGGACCCATCTCGTCCATTCTCTGACGCAACGACAAGGATGCTGTTGACAGATTTTAGATCCCACCCTTAGAGCAACGGCAATGCGCAGTGTCTCTGGATCTAGTTGAATCCCATATGATAGCACAGGGACAGCATGAATCCAGAGACCACTCTCTCTGCTCTAGGCAGCCAGGAGGCGTGTTCTCGTCGTCTGATCCGCAACAGCAAGCAAACCGTTCAGTGCTTGCTTATATGATGTCGGATCACTAACCTTTATAAACAAATGCTATCTGTGATGCGTACATGTTGACGGAGTCCTATCTAAAAACGTGTATTGTGCCTCGAATTGCGTGTGATGAAGGAGCACCTATCCTGGGACGGCTTTTATTTGTGATAGTGACAAAGCACCCGCCTTGAGAATGTAGATTGTTTTTGGGACAAGTATTTACCAGTACTTACAAGTATAGGAAGACATCAACAGGCCCATTGGATCAAATTAAATTGCATTTAGATAGCAATATGATTTGTTCTGACATAGAACGTCTATGAGGGCTTCATGTGCAATTTTTGTTTTTAAAACCACTCAAAAAGGTAACGGTTTAGCTATTAATCAGTGATTTATGTAGAACTTATGGAGCCTCGACTTATTGCTTTTCACGACCTACGCTGGAAGTTTTGTTCCATTCTTCGACCACTCTATACGTGAAGAAATTGCGCTTGATGCCGAGTGAGAAACGTTTCCCAATCATTTTGTATCCACTGTTCCTTGTCACTCCGATCGTTTCTAGAGTGGAAAGGCTCGCTCGGTCGACGTATTCTTTACCCTCCATAATCTTCCACACTTCAATCGTGTCGCCTCTGTCTAGACGTTTCTCTAGCGAATAAAGATTGGGTTCACGTAGCCTGTGTTCGTACGATTTATTCCGCAGCGAAGGGATGAATTTGGTAACTCTACGTTGAACCTTTTATAAATTTAATTTAAGATATGGAGGCCGGATTGAACGGAATAATCGAGACGCGGTCTAAAAAATGCATTGTGTAACTTGAGAGTACTGTGGCTGCTTTTGTACGTGATAGTGCAGAATATCATACCCAGCATTTTGTTGCCTTTCTTGGCAGCATCGATACATTGCTTGGTACTTTCCAAGTCGTTTCTAATGATGATTCCCATATCTCTCTCTTCATTACATGAATGAGTTTCTCTCCGGACATTGAGTATTCGTGATTTTAGGTTATGAGGTCCAATGAGCGTAACTTTACATTTGTCTACATAAATTTGATTTGCCACTTTTCTGACAGATCAACCATATGGTTCAAGTCTAGTTGGATCTGCTGACACTCTCGTACGTTTTGCACTTTCCTCCTATCACAGTATCGTCTGCAAACTTGCTGATGTTTGAGAGTACGTTGCTATCGAGATCGTTGATGAATATTGTGAAGAGAACTGGACCTATCACGGATCCTTGAGACACGCCGCTTGTAACAATACCCCCGGGGAGGAAACTCCGTTAAGTACAACTCGCTGCCGTCTGTCCATAAACCAGCTTTTTATCCATTTGTTGAGCTCGCCGCGAATGCCGATGCTGTGCAATTTGCTAACTAGACGCTTGCGGGGGACTTTATCAAATGCCTTTTGAAAGTCAGGGTACATGATATCGATTGAAGATTTTGTGTCTTGAATTTCAATTATATTATTGAAAAGAAGTAGCTGGTTCGTAGGGCAGGAACGGTTGTGTCTAAAGCCATGCTGAGTAGTAGTAGTAGTAGTTTGATTTTGTTTGCCACTGGAGTCCCAACGCGAAGTTAATGCAGACTGCCCCGAAGGGCAATCGAAGAGTGGCATAGTAGGTGCAGCTTAGATTCAGAGTATGTTTACCGTAGTTACAGAGTAGGTTTACCGTAGTTACAGAGTAGGTTTATCGTAGTTACGGAGTAGGTTTACTGTAGTTACAAAGCAGGTTCAATACATACAAGCAGGTACAACGTAGATAAAGAGTAGGCTCAATGTAGATACTGAATAGGTAGTAGTAGATACCAATTAGGTATAACATAGATACCGAGTAGGTTTAACGTAGATTCAGAGTAGGTTTAACATAGATTAAGAGTAGGTTTATCGTAGATTCAGAGTAGCTTTAACGTAGATTCAGAGTAGCTCGAACGTAGATTCAGAGTAGGTTTAACGTAGATTCAGAGTAGGTTCAACGTAGATTCAGAGTAGGTTCAACGTTGGTAGAGTAGATTTAACGTAGATTTGGCAGGAGGGAGCACGACTTCCAGGATTCAGAGTGCCATCAAGTGGGTCCTACACTTTTTCAAGATGTCCCGAAGGGTCTCAAGGGTGTCCCAAAGGGCCCAAGAAGTGTCCAAGTGGGTCCCCCTAAATCCATCTGGTCTTTTAAGTCCCCCGGGTTCCCGAAACCCCGAGTATCCCGAGTCACGCGGGTCCCACGAGTACCCCCTTCCCTGGGTCACCCTGTCTCAACCAACTTCGATATATATAATAACAAATTCAAAATTTCACGATAAAAAATGGGCAAAGAAAAATAATAGAGCCCACATAATAAGAAATAATAAAATAATAAAGTACTAAAATAGAGTGTTACAGATCTATAAAATGAATAAAAATCCATCCACCCCAAAATGTCATGCGGAGAGTCGCCAATCAATTTGTTTGATTCAAAGATTTTTGTAATTTTATCCGTTATCGAACTTTCAATTATTCTTCCAATGACTGAAGTGTGACTAATTGAACGTTAATTGTCGGGACTTTTTTTGTATTTTTTTCATATTAGGGTAACATTGGCTTCTTTCCATTTAAGGGGACAGGTGCCATTTGTTGGGAGATTATGAAAAATGTTGGATAAATGTTCGGCTATTTTGTTTTAGTCTCTTTTAGAATTCGGGATGAACTTGGTCTAGACCTGGAGATTCTGCAACTTTCAGTTATCGATATATTTAATAACTTCGGTAGGGCAAAAATTCATGGGGATGAAGGCTTTAATTATTCTTTCCGTTATGATATCGTCAGGATTAGGAATATCCTGACTGTCTAACGTATTAACAAAAAAATATATATATGTTGGACACTCAGTTGGTGACGTCCGCTTCTAGGTCTTCAGCATCGTTCTCGAGAGGACCAATTACAGATCTTGTTTTGTTCTTTCTAAATATATAACTAAGAATTTGTTTCGATTAGTTTTGGCATTGATGGCAAATTCATTTGCATAACTATTCGTCCTACGTTTCTGGACCCTCTTCTATCTCTTCTGCGGGTGTGTATTTCTGTTTTATCGAGTGCTTTGCTTTCTTTCGTGACTGAAGGCGCTGCAATTCTCCTTTCCCGTACCTTGACTGATTGACTGGTATTTGCCTTTTTTTCCCGGGATCTGCAATATTTCTTATTTTCTAAGTGTGGTCAAGAAATTGTTGAGCAATTAATTGACATCTTGTCCGTGGGTTATATACACATTGACTCTTTTGAGCCAGCCAAGTTAGCTAGTTTATTGACGTTTTCAACTTGTGCTCTATCCAAAAACCGATACAGTTGTGGTCGCTAGTACGTCTTATATAATGATGAAGCACCTTCGTGCAGTACATTTTTTGAGATGACGTATACAATGACGAAGCACTAATCTTTCGAACGTATATTGTCTTGGTGATAGCCTATTTAATGACGGACACATACATTGACAACGTATATCTTTCCTAAGCCATGTTCCTTTAGTCATCGCAAGCTGCTGTTCTCTTCTTGAATATCAAACTCCGAGATCGAAGGTTGTTGCAGCCAGCGGTAGGTTGACGAACTAAACGATTGATAGAAAAACCTAGAAGTGGACACAAAAAAATAGGAGCTGGAATAATCTCTTGTTTTTTTGACGCAATTATTTTTTGACGGTCAAATGTGGATAGAGCGAGGGAAAAGTTCAGTGTGGTTGTGGAACGAGACTTCTCTGTCGTCGGCAAAAAACAGCGATGACTGGAATTTGCTCACCACCCGTCGTCTTTGTCATAAGCCGAGTCCTGCAGAAGACAAACCATTTGCTGTGCCTGAAAAAATTAGAACACGGGCTTCCACCGTCCCTCATTTGCCATGTCATACGGTTGACAGTACGGTTACGTCAGATTTAACGGTTAAACTATGTGGCTGAAAGGCAAGGATCGTCAAAGATTGGTAGTAAAATAAATTTTGCGGGGGCAAAATTTCGCTGTCTTATTAGGGCAAATTATTATAAGAGCATTAGGGACACTAGTGACACGTAAGGTTAGATGCACCATTTTTTTTTGTATCATACGAGTTTGTAAAAAAATGCCTTATAAAATTGTAATAACTGATCACAAAAAGATATCGTAAACATACCGCGAACAGTTACATATATTAGCATTGCTATTGCATCAGCATTCATTAAGCATTCATTGTTGTCATTCCTTCATTGTTGTCATTGTTTTCTCGACAGTTCTTTCATATTTTATAAACAAATTTGTTTAAAGTCTCCCGATACAGGCTCTACTGATTTTGTTATTCCACAAAGTTCATACGTAGAAATAAATTAGTTCCTAAATAGCACCTGGAAATATTCGAGCATCGAGAAGCCATTGTTTTGCACGTGAATAGTCCAATCTACAACTGACTTTGACAGAGCTTCCCCTGACGGTGCTGTTGTCGTCGTAGAGCCGCAACTGTCATACAGTAGGCTGCAATCATGTTCCATGACTAATTAATGAGAAGTTGGTGTCAAGCATAACTGAAAACATTGTAGGAATTAAAAAAATCTCAGATTTTGATGTACAAAATAATATCACCATGTGGATTTAGAAAGGCAGTGCGAAATGACGAAAATCTAATTATGGAAGTCGTCGCCACGAAATATAACACAACTGCAGGAGTGTGACTGCAATGAAGGGATAACAGAATACGATAACATCGACGATGTTGTGTCATCCATGCATTTTTTTTCCTCTAGGGTCGGTAAACTGGCAGCGCAAGACAGCTTGGCTTAGCAGAAGGCAGCTGGTATAGCAGAAGGCTGGTGAAGAAGAAGGCAGCCTAATATGGCAGAGGGTGGTTTTGAATCGCAGAGAAAAGTCACGAGATATATTTATTTCCATGAAAGAATCATTTGAAATTCTGTCGACACCATAAATAATCAATTCAACATTTACCGGAAACATGCAGGGTGAAATAAAACCATATCGTCCTCTCCTGCGTTCGCGTTTATGAAGCGTTCGAATGAATCACTATGTTTGGTTAGTCCCGTCCAACAAGTGTGGAACAATGATCAGCTGATCCCGTGTGTTTGTATGAAGAGCGTTGGCAGTATAGACAATAATTCTAATCACATTTATATAATGTATCTGGTTGATTTTATTTCCATGTGTCATAAGAAGCTAAATGTGGTCGCTTTAAACGGTGAAAGAGCAGGGCCCAATAATACATCAGATCATATGAATAAAGTTACGGCCAAAGATTAAACTTCAATAGAAGGAGATTTCAGGGAATCTGGTTTCATTTATCTTGATCTATAATGCGAACTGATTCAAGGGTGAGGGTTCAGAGCTCAGCTCGCTTTGATGGCGAGTCTCTAGATTGTAGCTATGATTAATTAGACTTATGAAGGAGAATAGGTCAAGGAAATGGGAGAGGGATTCAAATGGCAGCGGGTTGGTCGTGTAGCCGGTCCATCACGCTTCTCATACATTACAATAATTAGGCCATTGAGTCCTGCACGAACGGCCTTTGTAACAATAGACGAATAGCGCCGTCTCCCAGCGCATTTCTTTCTCCTCCCAAGCCACTATAGGGAAAGAGACCCAATGTTGTCCAACCCTCAATAAGCAATGGTCGAGCAGTTATCTGAACCCTTAGCAGGAACAGGGAGGATGAGCTCGAAATCGAAGAGATATAAAGTTGGATGAAGGCTACTTTTTTAATGTGACAGAGTTTTGAATAAAGGCGATAGTGCGTTAATGTAATGGATGAGGACTTTGGATCGGGAAAGGGGTACGAGACTTAGAAAAAGGTTCGGATGACTTTCAGACGTTAGGAATTGCTTCGTATAAATACTTCCCTTGGAAGAACGGATTCGAAGACTCCCACTAGCACGCAAAAAATGCCAGCAGTTGGTAGGAAGGGGTTCATAATAGCTCTACATAAATACACAACATAGTCAGGAAGGGAAGGAGTGGGCTCCCTTCCAGACAATAATGTTTGAAACATTTTGAAATGGTCTTCTTTATACTACATTAGAGAGACGAAAATGTTATTTAACTCATTTCGGAGTACATGGATGTGTGAAGCGTTTTGAACTCATTTTGAAAATAAGAAATTCTGGATTTTACATGTTATTCATAGAATTATTAGTTCGAGGCAAGGATGTTGCGTCAAGCTCAGTCCAGAATATAGCAGCCATAAGATGAGAATTCATTTAAGTCAGTCAGTCTGATTGGAGACACGGCGAAAGAGGGCTTTGTATCATGAAGAAAACTGAAAAAAAAACTAAAGGGGAAGCATGTAAAATAGCTCCTTATTAATCTTTGACATAAAAATTATGAATTGAAATATTATCTCCGTAGTATCCCAACACGGAGATGGAAGTTGGTTCATGCACTTACCTAAAACCCTACGTGGAAGAACTAATCATAGGGCATAACATTTTGGACCTTGTTTCATGAACTGAAAAACAATATAGTAGAACTGGTAAAAGTTCAAATAAAAATTCGGATCACCGAACTATTGAATTACAATTCACTGACGGAAATAAGTAAAGTATAACTTGAATTTTCGAAGACGAAATCACAAACAAAGGCTTTGGGTAGCAATTCGATGTCAGACCGCTGATGAATGCTTCGAGTATCTTAGAGGTGCGCAAGCACGCGAACAATATATCCGGAAAGGAAAGAACAAATGAACAAATCTGAAATCTATATAATGCCAAGCTTAAAAAAACTCCCTCCTGGCAGAATAATGAAGTTCAAGAATCAGTTGCCCCCCGACAGATATTGTATCAAGTGCACAAAACTGATCCGACATATGATCAGAACTAGCGCATGAGCTGTACGGTAGAAGAGTGAAGAGGGTGAGTGGTCAAAATCACTTAGTGAAAATATGAAGTCAATGTTGATAAAAACGCCAAGTTCGAATCCAAAATGGCTTTACAAATATGTGAATGAGAGAACTGTTGTGCGGGTGACCAAACATCATCCGATGCAGACATGTTTATCGTGCTTAACGAATTCTCCGCAGTCGTTTCACAGATGAGAATATTAATAATATTGCAGATGTCGAACTGGCTGAAGAAGAGCATCCGTTTATGTATACTAATTTCATCGTTGATGAAGTGATGACAACTCAGCAAATGAAACATTTACAAATCTGCAGGACCAGATGATCTGCATTCTACGACGAAAACAAATCTCTCCGGAATTATGAGCAGTTCACTGAAAGAGGGCTTTAACAGGTCAATGATTATTGATCTTTCCCGAAATGATGGGAAAACAGCGAGCATCACAGTCACATTCAGGTAGGGTAGTAGGCAAGAGTCAGAAAATTTCAGACCAATCAGTCTCACATCTGTGGTCAGCAAAACATTGGAAAGATTAATATAAACATGTATAACGTGTCACCTCGAGAGAAACCACTTAATCAAGGAAACCCAGCACGGCTTTAGAAGCACACTTAGCTTCCTGTTCAATCTCTTTGGTGTTTTCAATAGGTCACCCAGATATACAACGAAACCATAGCTGTCGCCCTTGTTCATCTTGACTATCGAAAAGCCTTTGATAAATTCCCTCATGAACGCTTACTGGAGAAGAGGAGGTTTTTGTCATTACTGGAAACGTGGTCATGTGGTTCCAAAATTAGCTCACGGCCCCCAAGTTACTGGTCTATGTCGGATAAGAAAAGAGTCAGTGGGCTACGGAAACATCGGAAGTTATTGACCCCTCCTCTTTATGATCTAGATAAATGACCTCGGCACCGACATCGTTTAGCAAATTCCCAAAGGGATATCAATAGTGTAACATGTACTGTTATAGACATTGGATCACAAAAAAGAAATTCTGAGTAGCAAATGGCTCAAGTCGACCAACAACGAGATCTTGAAATAATAATACCAAAAGATCTAAAATGGGAAAAGCAAGTGGATGCTGACTCCTAGAAATCCATTCTAGACCTTTGCTTTATGTTTAGAAAATTTCACCTCAAGTCCAGGGACATCCGCTTTCGTTATACCCTGCACTCGTAAGGAACCGCAGGGATTTTACAGTACAATTTTGGTCCTCACACCTAAGAGGGAATTAACAAGATGGAAAGTGTTCCGCCACGAGCGACCTAAATGATTCCGTTACTAAGATTCGAGACATTCACGCAACGACTCGATGACCTTGAACTGATTTCACTTGATGTTAACGACTTTGTGGTCAGTTAATAAACACCTCCAATTAACTAAAAGGGCTTACGAGAGCTTTCATGAGTGCGTCTTTGATCGAGATTATAACCCAATGAATAGAACTAAAGAAGAAATACTGCATCTGAAACCATGCAGCGTATCAGTGACCGAAAACTTTTTTCCAACCACGAACAATTATGAACCGAGTTTCAGATAATGTGGTTAACAATACTAACGTAAACACCTTTAAATACCGCCCTGAGAATAGTTGTGAGACTAATCCACCCCCCTACCAAGAAAATGTGGCGAAATTGCTATTACTACCGAAGGTGGGATCAACCTTCGTTGGAGCCTTCAGCAGCCAGCAACCCACGAATGATGGCCACGTTATCTAGGCTGTTCAAGTTGTTCTGCAAATTCATCCCAAGCCTGTTACTACTACTGCTACTAGACTAGGCAGATTACTCCATTCCAGCGATAAGAAATATTTTGCCCAAAACCATGGCCCGCTTGGAAGCAGAAGCCTCGACGGCTTACAGGAGCGCATTATTTCCTAACCCACGAGCTACTAAGGAGCAGCCAGGGATGACTGCGAACACAACAGGTTCATCTACATCGTCACCCAACTCATCAACCGTAGCGACAACAACCAGATCTATGCAACCGCTCACCACTCATTTTCCCCTACCGCATTCTCTTAACCAGCATCTCCGCACCACCCAGCCACCAAAGCTAAACCCTCAACCAGCTGATGTAATTCCCGAACTGCTAGGCGTACCCGTATAATTCGGTAGAACGGAAGATACGACACAAGCGACCTGCACAAAACAAGACGCGAGTAAACAAGAATTTTGGAATGGTCCGGATGGCTCTCACAAACAACTGACAGTCAAAGATAAAGGAAGTGACCTGGAAGGCGGTAATTTTCAGAAGGTGGACAGAATAAGAAAAGGGACAAAGCATCTGATTGGAACAGGATGTAGGACTACTGGGGGGGCTTTCCCAACCCAAACAAGCAGCATTTACGTATTTATCTACGACGACATCACAGGCCAGGAGATATTGAGCGAGGTACGTCGGCAAACAGAAAATAAGGGATACACGTTAGAAAAGTTGAAGCGGCTCGATGAATGTTCCGCTTTTGAAATTAGTGCAAGCTACCAGCAAATAAGACGGCTGAAAACGCCTGATGTCTGGCCAGCAGGGGCTCGTGTACGAAATTTCTACGAGAACAAGAAGAATGGTGAGACCTCGAATAAAAGCTAATCAATGTGTACTTCCTATTATGCTAGCTTAAATGCAAGCTCCCTTCGAAAATCTTCGCATGGTCATTTTCAACTATAATGGATTTAACAGCACAGAAAGTGTTGTGGAAAATTTATGTGCAAGTAATGATAGATGTGCGTTACAAGAAACATGGCTTTTCCAACATGATCTCCCTAATTGTCTACCTAGAGACGGCTGCTTTCATTCTTTTACTATATCGTCAATAAACTCAATGGAATATATACCTAGAGGACGTCCGCATGGTGGACTGACCTTCCTATGGTCTTATAAGGTTACTCCGTATATTTTAACAGAACACTATAATGATGAATGGATGCTGAGGTTATTTTTGCAAGTAGATGGAGTGTCAATTATATTCATCAACGTGTATTTGCCTTATGCCGCTCATCATAATGAAGAGCTGGTCTTAGCGCATAATGGGACCAAATCACGATCATGTTTGTGTTATGAGAAACCCAGGCAGCAGAACATTTAGCGAATGGCAGTTATGTCTGGCAGACAATGAAGTAGACTTTGTAGATGTTGCACTGCTGCCACGGGACGCGCCACTCATGTTAATCACAACGGGAGATCAGTTAAATAGCTCGATCACCTTGCTCTTACTCCAGCAATTGCCAACAATGTCATGCGGTTTTATGTTGGGGAATATACGCCCTGTCAGACCACTTGCCACTTCATGCAGAGCTCTTGCAACGTGCGCTCCCTATAATGGCACAAGCGGATGCAACTACTCAATAAATAAACCAATGACACTGCAAAAACCGAAATGTTTTCATCGTTTCTTATCAATAAGGTTACTGTTCTGCAACGAGAATTCATTCATATATATGCAAATGCTGATATGGATAAATTGGATGAGCTCAATAGGTGTATATGAAATGCAGAACTGGTGTTCGCGAGAGAAGCGTTCGGGATAAAAATGCCGCGTGGAATGCACCGGGTCCCAATATGGAGCAGGCGAATGGCTGTCATAAACGACGCAAGCGTAACGGCTTATGTGCAGTGGCAAAATGTTGGGAAAACCGCGAAATTGTCGCATGCATCGGGAAAAAAACAGAACTAATAACGCCTGCAAATACGCAATTCGCATCTGCATGAAACATGAGACAAACTGCGTGCAACTAGTTTGTGTGAGAAAATGATTGATGGCCGGATGATAGTTTTGTGGAAATAAATGAAAAATCTTAACCCGCATAAAATGTATCCAAGCACTAACTTAATTATGAATCTATGTCGAGTATTTTATTCCTACTGTGTCATGTATCCATGCATGTTTCTTTGTGGACACACCGGGAAGCACCACTCTCATGGAACTGGGCGTGGCTTTCCTCAAATCTTTCCGTTTATCTAAATTTCAAAACCCTTACGCCTGTTTTGATTTAGACTCTAGATCAGCCAAACGCAGGTCTATCCATTAGAGAGGTCTCTCCGACATCTCACCTCGAAGTGCATCAGCCGTCGAGGAACCACAACCCAGTCTGACGTTTCGTCGGTCAATCGTGTACTAACCGTCAGTTTGCCAGTATTACTGTCGGTCAACCGACGGCAAGAGTTTAGCGTCGATTATAATTGTGTATCCGACGATAACAGGCGGATCGACGATAACCGACCGTAAATGAAGTATGATAATCGATTATACTAGCATTCCCAAGGAAACCGACTATTCATGAATCGACGATATCCGACGGTATGTAAAAAAAACTGTGGCTAAACCCAAGTTAAATTATACTAAATATTTCAGCGATATCAGATACTTTGTGCAAATATTGTTTGATATGTTCATGAAAATAACATTTGTTGCTATTGATCTAATTCCAATAATGTCATTAAATAATTGGGACGCCATTTCCTCTCGAATTTGTAAACAAATATAGTGATCACGAGATAATAATCATTGAACGGACGTATCAAATGAATACAATGTTTTGTATATTAATTAGGACACATTTAAGAAGTCAAATGATTGCATAGAACTTGCCTCTGTCTAACATTTTTATGACTTATTTTCTTCACCTGTTTCATGACATGGATGACATGAATGAAGCATAAATGAAATGATCACATTCCACGTTGCAGCTGGGTTAAGGATTCACTCGTACCAACAATTTATCATCGTTTTGTTTTCAAACATCATCCGGAAGTAACTTGATCATCCTTTTTCATCACGATGGAAGTCCTACAATAACATTTTCAGTTAAATTTCGTGGAAGTAGCTGATTTCCAATTACCAACATAAGAAGGCTTTTGACAAAAAAAATCTATGTGAACACTCTATTTCCATATTATTGCCAAAATTTTGTCTCCGCTATATTACTTTCCGCCGATGTTCCAATAATATTGTTTGTATAGTGATAACCCCTCCCAGTCAGACTTTATCAGTGGGTGATCGTGTGCTAACCGTCGATTTTAAGTTTTTACCGTCGGTCAGCCGACGATAAAAGTTTATCGTAAAATATCACCGGGTTTCGACGATAACAGGCGGATCGACGATAACCGACCTTGAAGCAAATACGATAATCGATGATTGAAGCATAACCGACGGAAATTGATTATTGATTAATCGACGATCCCAGACGGTATTTAAGCAGAACATATGGCATAACACAGATGGACTATTACTGAACAATTTTGAGTTATTTCATCTATTGTTAATGCAAACACTTGTATACTTTTGCTTGTCCTAATTTGTTCTGCTATTATTCTCATTGCAATTGCGCCGTTAAGTAATTGGTTCGTTATTTTTTCTCGTATATTCGACCACAAAGTGGTCAGGACATAGTACCCATTGCAAACAAACCAAATAATGAGTACATGGATATGGAAGTTACGGTACATTTAAGAAACAAATTAAATTGCCAAGGTCTTGACTTAAATTTGCATTTCGATTACAGTAATTACATCTCAATAATGAGGTATGAATAAAATAATCCAACTGGGTCATCGATTCACCCATATATATATCATCATTGTTTGCTTTTATTATCATTCGGGAGTATCTTATTCCTATTTCTTCATATCACTTTAGAAAAACTGTCCTATTCTCCGCTAATATTGAAGTTTTCCCCAGTAATTTAATGTATGTAATCCTTTAGAAAAACCGACTGTTACTGGAAACAAATTTCAGAATTTATCTTTGTATAATGCCCACCGATTCCTGATCGTCGCGAGAGACATCGAAGGCTTTCAATCAAGTTAATGATTTGTCGCAATTTACCCTCATCTTCAATCCACATACCCTGGGCATTTGCTGCAATCAATCACAATTTCAGTTAAATTTCGTGAGAATTGCCAAATTCTCAATTATCAAAATGACATATATGAAGGTTACGTTTATGAAAATCATAAACTAAATCAAATCTATGAGTACATCCTCTATTTCCATTGAACGCTCAAGTTTTTACTTCAATATTATTCCTCGCCACATGGGAATCATTTTGCCCATGACGTAAATATTTCGAGAAAAGTGAAGACCATAACTTTTCGGGAACAAGGCGCCGATAGAACGTTTGTCACCGTACGCGAATGGTAGTACAACAATTCGATTGATATTCATTGTCTTGAACACTATTAAAAGTAATTATGTGATCAATTCAAGAAGTTAGGAAGATTGTCACTATCCATCTTGTTGTGAATGAAGATTTGTGGAAAAATTATCTATTGATCGCCTTCTCAGTGAGTGGAAATACGCTATGAAGACCTTATGTGCTTACAGTCCAAGACCTTATTACAATTTTCTTCAACAAATTCATATAATATGCAATGTTCTGTTACTTTTAGAATGGACTATTTTGTCATAAAAAAGAAGAGAAAGTGATGCGTGAAAGTACAATTGGTAGAGAACTAACTTGTTTGCAGATTATTATTGTGGTTTATTTGCTGTGCATATTAATTCAGAACCATTTTCAAGGGCAGATCTCAGCCTCGTATGTTCCAATATGGTAATGTAGACAACATAAAGATCAAGTTTTAAAAGTGTATTCATCGCCGCCAGATACGTCAATTCGGGACAACCTCTGCGCCACTGGAGTGAAAACCACAATTATGATCTCATTTGTCGTCAACCACGACATACGGTGACGTGGCGCTTAATAAAGATTAGAGGAAGGTAATGCCCGAGTCCTCTCTTTCTCCAGCTTTATCTACCGCCCTCTGTCGCCATTCATCATCATCAGTATCGGCTTCTTGTTGAGATCATCAAATGCTTCACCTGATGTCATTTATGACTTAACCGGATCCAACCGGTTTGCTCAAGATTGACAACTGACCAGAACAAGGTCACCAGGACCGTGTCAAAACTCGTCCCCTCACTTTCATTCTCTCTTCACTCTCTTCTCTTGCAAACACTTGGAATGTTGAGCAACTTTTTCACGCATAGAGTTATCGGGGAATGTAACAAATTTTTTGGGGGGATTCTAATCAGAGGTATCTATTAATAACATTTCATTTTGGTTCTATTCATAGCATTTCATAACATTGAGTTAGTTCTCTACCAATTGTACTTTCACGCATCACTTTCTCTTCTATTTTATGGCAAAGTAGTCCATTCTAAAGAAGTTGCTCGTGCTGATTCAAGTGGTTTCGATTGTCATCGGTAAATGCTATATTCTACTACCTTATATATTCGCGATTATTTGAAAACATAAAAAAACACCCACACACGATGAGCTCTTAGACGTTCTACTTAGCAACTAATCTTCTTACTATCAAAAGGCAATATAGTTGGACCCAAAGCCGGTTGTTGTCTTCTTACACTTATAAACATTCCTAGACAACGCTACTTCATTAGGAACACTAACAGCTTATTGGATGCCGAAGAAATCCTAGAAATTCCTCTAACGTTCTCCTCGGAATCGAAATGTCAAAACAATGCGTACCAATTGCAACACTTTTGCATGCATATATTGTACATTTTTTTCGTCAATAATAGATCACTACAGGAGGAAAAATTCTAAACCCCAGAAGATGAAACGTTATCAGAGAGTCATGGAGAGAGAATAAACATAATTTTCCCGTTTGTAGTAGTGGTAATTCGCATTTATTGTAGTCATTATTTTGTCCTACTACATAAACACACTTCATTCAGTGTCTGGTGGGTTAGTTATCATAAACACACTGCATGCAGTGTCTGGTGGGTTAGTTATCATAAACACACTGCATGCAGTGTCTGGTGGGTTAGTTATCATAAACACACTGCATCAAGTGTCTGGTGAGTCAGTTATCATAAATGCACTGCATTCAGTGTCTGGTGAGTTAGTTATCATAAACACACTGCATTCAAAGTCTGGTGAGTTAGTTATCATAAACACACTGCATGCAGTGTCTGGTGAGCTAGTTATCATAAACACACTGCATTCAGTGTCTGGTGAGTTAGTTATCATAAACACACTGCATCCAGTGCCTGGTGAGTTAGTTATCATAAACACACTGCATTCAGTGTCTGGTGAGTCAGTTATCATAAATGCACTGCATTCAGTGTCTGGTGAGTTAGTTATCATAAACACACTGCATTCAGTGTCAGGTGAGTTAGTTATCATAAACACACTGCATTCAGTGTCTGGTGAGCTAGTTATCATAAACACACTGCTTTCAGTGTCTGGTGAGTTAGTTATCATAAACACACTGCATTCAGTGTCTGGTGGGTTAGTTATCATAAACACACTGCATTCAGTGTCTGATGAGTTAGTTATCATAAACACATTGCATTCAGTGTCTGGTGAGTTAGTTATCATAAACACACTGCATTCAGTGTCTGATGAGTTAGTTATCATAAACACACTATTTTCAGTGTCTGGTGAGCCAGTTATCAAGTAAATCGGGAACACCATACATGATATAAGACAATTTTCATTTAGCGGAACAGAATACGAGAAAAAAACGTACTAAGAACAAAGCGAGAGTAATATATAAAAGGGATATGAACGCGATGATTTGTTGCCTAACACGAACAACATAAATGAGTGAATCCCTAATACAGATTGAGTAAACGAGTAAGGTATGTGCTATCAAAAGGTAGGTTTCAGCGGCATTGTGTTGATGGGAGAACACTTCAACCTGTATTGGTATTTGTTTGCAAGGCTTCAGCTGATGCCTCTTATTATAGCAAGGCTTATGCTGATGCCTATTATTATAGCAAGGCTTATGCTGATGCCTCTTATTATAGCAAGGTTTTTGCTGATGCCTCTTATTACAGCAAGGCTTATGCTGACTCTATTATTATAGCAAGGCTTATGCTGATGCCTCTTATTATAGCAAGGCTTATGCTGATGCCTCTTAGTATAGCAAGGCTTATGCTTATGCCTCTTATTATAGCAAGGCTTATGTTGATGCCTCTTATCATAGCAAGGCTTATGCTGATGTCTATTATTGTAGCAAGGCTTATGCTGATGCCTATTATTATAGCAAGGCCAACGAAGGACCAACGCATGGCGTGGCAGGCATCGATTTATTAGCGGCGGCTGGACCTTCTAAAGGAACAAAGCCTTTCCACTGTTTGTTGTTCAGGCCGCCAGGAAAGCTGGTAATTGCTCGTTTAAACTTGCTTCTCATCGATAGTTCTTGTAGTGGCTTGCGTAAAATGTCGGAGATTGGCCAGTTCGGAGAATTTACTCTGCAGCGGCCGTATGAGGACAGAGAACATCGACCTCACAAAAAGCGGAGTGTTTTGTCAGGCAGTGCTCAGCGTAGGTAAGTCCGCTCGCAGAGAAAATTCCATTTTAAATGTAAAATGAGTTATACCGCAAGGTTAAAGAGCCAGGAAAACAATTTATTGTAGTAAATTGAGATGTGTCGATTAGAAAATCACGAAGGGCATTACCTATTTCTGAGGCATCGGGTTAAGAAGTCAGATGAGAGAGGCACTCAGAGTTTGTCGGAGGAATTTTGTTGACTGGGATAACTTGGAACACACTTTACCGGCATTTTGAGAAGACATTTATTCAAGCAGTCAGTATTACGTCTTAAATTCTCTGAATTATCTACGTTATATTGAAAAATAATTGTTTACAATAATTCAACAAACATTATGAATGTAGACCTACATAGGCAGGCATGGATCAGCATGTTTGGTTGTAGCAACATATCTAACGAAACCTCGGGTTCAATTCATCGACGTGATGTTACCCGAAAATAAACATATTGCAAGCAGAAGAGGGTTGATACATTAAATTGAATTTACCATTTCGTTATCATTATGATTTCTTGTTTGGGTTCAGAAAAACAGCAGATGATCGAAGGGAACAACGATGGGTCTATCATAATTACTTGAGAGATGAGGACGTTGGGTGTGCTCGAGCACTGATCTCCGCTTGGTTGATAGCTGGCCACATCTTCCACCAGATGCTCATTGAAGCTTTGATGATGTCACTAGGACGTTGAGTGTGCTCGAGCACTGATCTCCGCTTGGTTAACAGCTGGCTACATCTTGCACCAGATGCTCACTGAAGCTTTGATGATGTCACTTGGACGTTGAGTGTGCTCGAGCCCTGATCTTCGCTTGGTTAACAGCTGGCCACATCTTGCACCAGATGCTCACTGAAGCTTTGATGATGTCACTAGGACGTTGAGTGTGCTCGAACCCTGATCTTCGCTTGGTTAACAGCTGGCCACATCTTGCACCAGATGCTCACTGAAGCTTTGATGATGTCACTTGGACGTTGAGTGTGCTCGAGCACTGATCTCCGCTTGGTTAATAGCTGGCCACATCTTGCACCAGATGCTCACTGAAGCTTTGATGATGTCACTTGGACGTTGAGTGTGCTCGAGCACTGATC
>SDVV010003968.1:0-20705 GCA_016164225.1 Gammarus roeselii
TGCAAACATTTCTGTCTACCGCAAAAAGTCAGTTCGGATTCAAAGAGGGCCATGGAACTGAAATGGCGATATTCGCATTGAAACAAACTGTTGAGTATAACAGATGTAGAGACTCGCCTGTTTTTCTGTGTTTTTTAGACGCGAAGAAAGCTTTTGATAGAGTAAGCCATTGGACTTTGTTCAGAAAGTTAATTGAGAGAGGAGCCCCTCTTCATATTGTGCACTTGCTTGTATTTTGGTACAGGGAACAGGAATTCTTAGTGCGATTGGGTAGTCCGAAATCGGCCACTTATCATTGTAAAAACGGAATTAGGCAGGGAGGTCAGCTATCGCCACTGTTGTATAACGTGTACACTGATGAGTTGAATTATCTTCTAAGTAGAAAAAAACAAGGGTGTCATGTCGTCAACTGTTGTGTTAACAATCTTAGTTATGCAGATGGTATGGTGCTGTTAGCACCGACTCTCTCAGCAATGCAACAGCTTCTTGATATATGTAATAAATTTGCTGAATCTCATGATATTGTAATTAACACTGCAAAAACTGTATGAATGCTAGTTAGACCGAAGGGTCCTAGTTACTACCTATCGACTGAGATAAAACTAGGCGGTGTTGCACTGGATTATGTGGATGAATTTCAATATCTAGTGCACATCATCACAGCAGATTGCAAAGATGACAAGGATGTTGCAAAGCAAACAAGGCGGCAAAATGCAGTTGGTAACATGCTGATACGAAAATTCTCGTTTGCACCGTGGGAAGCTAAAATCCAGCTCTTCAAATCATATTGTTACCCGACTTATTGTAATGCATTGTGGAGAAAATACTTTCAAATAGCGTGAGGAAATTGACAGTGAGTTATAATGACACATTTAGACGGCTGATGCAGGTCCCTCGCTCGACGTCAGCGAGCAGGGTTTTTGCTGAAAATCAATCAGATCACATCAAGGTACTGTTCCGTAAAGCGGCACACAGCCTTATGACTCGAGTTATGAACTCCCCAAATGAAATCCTCGTTGCAATCTGCTCTGGTGATGCGCTCGCTGTCTCGTCATTGTTGAGGCGATGGAGAGAATTACCATACGCATAGGCAGGATAGAGTTGTATGCCGTAACTTGTTCATAGTTGTGTGCGGTAATTTTATAACTTTGTTCATACTGTAACCTTAAAATAAGATGTCTCAATTGTAAAACTATGCCCGTGTTGGTTGTCAATAAAGATTTTATTATTATTATTATTATTATTATTATTATTATTATATTGAGGGATAGAGATGGTGGCTGTGTCGCGGAGTTTGATCTCCTGGAGGCCTACCACCAAAGGTTTATGGGTGGAGATTAGCGAGAATAATTCATCTTTCATGCTTCTAAGTCCCTGGCAATTCCACTGAAGTATTGTGCTGTTGTTCATTTCGAATCTGTTTCACAACCTAATTTTGATGGTCTGGAGCGGTCGCGTGGTTTGTAGGAACTTTCGTGGTGTTTTTGTTTATGAGGCGCAGGTGTCCTAGATCGAGAGCGTTCGCATGAGCGTCCGCTTTCTGTAGAACAAGATCTCCTAGACTCACTGCGTTCTCGGCTGTGAGTGCTCTTGTAGGAGGAGGAGGACGAGGGAGTACGATTTTTGTGTTTGCTTCTTGAGCGAGCGCGTTTCTCTTCTATGGAGTTTTTTTTTAACATTATGATGGGCTGAGTAGTAGTCGTTGGGATATTTGAGTCGAGTGCGATGCATGGTAGATCAGTGGTTTGAGGTATCAGTTCTTCGTTGAAGATTTCAAGGCGTCCGCGTAGGCGATGGTCGTTCTCACTGGTGAGATGTTCTGGTGTTGGGCATGTAAGCTGAGGGTTGAATACCTCACTTTGGTTGTCGCTGGGTGCGGTTGCAGTTAAGACGGTCAGAAGTCGTTCAACGCTCTGATCGAGGCGAGCTGTGGTCTGTAGGGTGCTACTACTCTTTTTTCTTCGTGGCAAGAGGGTGTCGCGTGTCCCGCGGTCGTCGTCGGAGGAATCATCGTCTCTTGGCCTTTTGATTTTCGGGTTCTTGGACCTCTCCTCGTAATCGACCGAGGCAGCATCCATCGCAGTGCTTTCCTGGGCACTTGTGGATTCATTGTTTGGGGCGCCCGCCTCTATTACGAGGGCGGTCGCTGGGCTGGTTGTGGTATTGTTAGTTTTGGAGGGGGAATTTGGGGTCATGGTAGTAGTTTGTGTTAACTGTACGCGAATATTGTCTGATGGGATAAACTTAGTTGTAGATTTAACTGCTTTGGCGTAATTTAAATTACGGCCGCTTTGGTTCTCATCGTAAAAGATTTGGATGGCTTGTTCTCGTGTGACTCTGCGGTCATTTTGTATGATTGTCATTGCTTTTTGGTCCATCTGCTTTGGGCAGTTGCGGTCACCTGCCTCATGGAGGCATGAGCAGTGGTAGCATTTAGGTTGGTGGGCTGTGCAGTCCTTTCGGTCATGCTCGCCGGCGCACTTTTACAGCGTAGGGGTATGTATAGCTGGCAGTATTTGATGACGTGGCCGTATTCCAGGCATTTTTTGCACATTGCAGGCCATGTCACCACTGGGTAAGCTTTTGTTTTTCCCTGTTCGCCCTGGATTTCTATGAATTCCGGTGTGTCGCGTCATGGGAGAGAGATTTGGTACGCGGTGGTGTGGATGTTTTGCGGTTTAATCCATTCTGCCAGGGAAACGTTGGTGATTCCATAATCCTTTGCTAAACCTCCTGCAAAAGCCCCTAGGTTAGTTTTTGGGAGTGTAGCTGGAAGTGTATATGATTCGTCTTGTAGCATTGAAGAACGGATGTATTTCAACAGTTACCTTGTGTTTGTCTATTTTGTTAATCCTTTGTATAGCGTTACTTTGCTCGATATTTACGACGTGGGCCAGATACTTCTTTCTCTGTCGGTTCATGTTTATCGGTCTGCCTCCCAGTTGTTTGGAGAGCGAGTTCATCATGGCGAATGGGTTCATTGAGGGAGCAATTTTGTTTGCACCACTATCTACAAGCGTTATGAGGAAGTGGGTAGGGAATGATGCTGATCTTCTCTCCTGGGTGGGAGGGTCAGCCTGGGGGGAGCGAATCGCGGCAGCAGCCTCTCGTCGCCCGACTTTGTGCTCAGTTTGGTATTGCAGGATCTCTCTCTCAGTCTTGTCCTAGGGGCAGTCTTCGTGTCCCGTAGGGTTGCCGTTTACTTTGTAGTAAAAGCAGTGAGGTTCTTCGGATGGGCACGACAAGGGATCGTCTCGCTTACCGTGGTCATCCTGGGAGCAGTTGAGCATCTTTTTTTACCGTTACAATTTTGGCTCGTGTGTCTGTATTTCTGGCATTTATAGCATCGCATCGGACGTCTTTCGAAGGGTAACCTTGGTTTTGGCGTCAAGAAAAGGTATGTTTATGTAGTTAGGTGGGGTGGGGCAATTGAATTTAAGCAGAAGGGCCGTAGTTGTGCTTCTTCTTGGTTTGATTTTTGGTGTGATTTTCGCTTCATCTATACATTCCTCGTATTGGACGAGTCCAGTGATGAATTCGTCGCCTTCATCACTCGGGAGATACTCGATGTAAATCAGGCCTGAACTCATGGAAAAAGTTGGGTGTGGTATGATTTTGCAAGGTTTTTTGCATATTCTGTTTCTGGAGAGTTTAGTGTCACTTTGAAGTTTTGTGTCTACTTTAATGGTAAAGCTAACGTCACCGCTGGCGGTGATGTTGAGAATTGGACGGCCAGTCATGGAGCCCAGTTCTTCTCGTAGTTTATATGGGCAAATATCCGGTCTGTCGTTGACATCAAATGTAATTTTCAAGTATTCGGGGAGTTTAGGGCCGTTGTTGAATAGGTTATGGTCATCAAATCGTGTGTATTGTCTCCTCTTTGTGTTTTTTGGTGTTCGGGCGTTACGAGTTTCGGCTGGGAGGAGAGTGATGTTATCGGAGCGGTCAGAGGCGGAAGCTCACGAACAGGTTTCGGGTTCCCTGGCCTCTATCCTCTTCATCAGCTCTTCCAGTCGTACATTCATAGTTGCACAAAGGTTCTCGAGTTTAGTGAGACGTTCGCCGACTTCACTGGAGGGCGCCGGGCAGTCCTCTTTCTCCAGCTCGGGAGGCCTATCATTTTGCATATCTTGCCCAAGGTATTCTGCATTCCGGTTATATTCGCGTCCAGCTTCAAGACGCGTTCATTTGTGTCGTCAATGACGACCTGAGTCATGTCTCCTGTCGATAAGAAACTTCTTAGGGGCTCGTCTTTCTTTCTTGCAGACTTGTTTGAATGCGACGCTCTGGAGGGGCCGCCAGTCCCTCTCCAATAGGGCATGGTCCTGCCCATTGTTTGATTCCCGGCTTCTACCCGGGGTTCTGGGTAATGAAGGTGGGGCCTCCTTTACATTATTTCTGTTGCATATACAAATATATACACTAACTTAATTGCTCCTAAAACTAACCTTAAATCTAGATTTTTGTTGTACCGATTTTTTTCTCCTTTTTTTGCTGCTTTTTCTAATTTCAATTGGTTTCGATTCTAAATTCACAAACCCCAATGTCAGTGGGGGGCTCACCTCTTTGTGCACCAAGGGGGGGATGAAGCTACAAACTGAAAGGTAGGGGGGGGGGAACGGTGGAGGGATCTTCTAACTCAAAACGTATTTACACAAAGGGACAAATTAATATTGGTGGATAACGAGGACACCACGGGAAGGTGGATGAGCCTGGGATACCCCCAGGGGGTATCCCTCTGAGGTGCCTTATTGCGCTCGCTCTAAAGAGATAATAGTCGATCTCTCCAATTCCGTTGAAAACGTTAACCTTTACGAGACGATATTCGGTATCGGAGCGATATTCGGCTTAGAGCGGTGACCGGCTCTCATTTTGATACAGCAAAAAAAAGTTTCTATACCCTGGAAACTTGTAAACTTTGGAGCTTAGAAGCGAAGAACAGTATGCGATGTTAATCTCAAACTCAGTTGTCCGTCATTGGTTACGATACTGCTCTGCGCAAAGCTAAGACAGCGGAGGAGGGTCAAGGCGAATAGCAGGAGACAGGAAAGACATATAGGTTTATTATTGAATTGACTGCATGGGTAAGGACACTTCACTCGGGCTTATAATATATATTTAGAAATTCATGAACACAGTTTTGATAGAAATTTAGAGGTCCCAATTGACCCTACATTAATCGTAGTATCATTATGCACATTATATGGGCATCACAAACACGTAATGCTATTAAGCAATCGCCTATTTTGATCTCATTGTTTGCATCTCTCTTTTTGTAGCTACGAAATTTCTGTTCAGCTAGTACAAATATGATGTTCATACACATAATGACAGTGCAATAATATTTATTCAGTTAGTACACGAATAATTGCGTAGACACTAAGGCACTAAAAGACCATTAAACAAATATCATCAACTGAATGAGATTCAGATATTTATCTTCAGACCCATGTTGGCAAGACCATCCATTCGTCTGTTTACATTTGTAGAGGCTCAATTCCTGGAACATACGAAGCAAGCTCCCGTGTCTCTGAAGGCGTTTAGTATTGTTTTATTTAATTAAAACATTATTATTCGCTTGTGGAGCACGAACTTCTGCAACATGCCAAAGCTAGTTACTGTTTGGCAAGCGTCTTCATGTAGTGTGAATATACCTAGCTAGTGAAGACATTGTGAAGTGTATACTTTATATTAGTGGTAAAGACTCGACTGAGAAATTAGGAATTTGCAGTGTTCCTTTTATCACGTTTTACAGGCCAATTACTAACTGAATGAAACCATAATTAAACTACTCAGCTGGGTATTACTGGCCAATCCACATGGCAAATTATTCATCAACTCTGTGGAATTGTTTATAACGAGGGCTATACCTTGGAACCCAAAGAGTTCCACTGAAGACAGGTAAGAATAAAGAGTATTTCACTATGTGCCTACCTCAGTGATGTAACTAGGACCCCAATTCTTAAGTTCTACAAATGACTCCAGTACCTCATACTAGGTATCTAAAGCTAGAGCAGACTAATAATTGCTTTATAGATTTCTATATTAGGATATTCAAATTGGTATCCTGTTCACATGGTGGAGCAATCTTTATGTCGGAATAGCACCCCCACATTAACTCGTGCCTATGTATAAATAAATATTGTAAAAAATATATATTTTCAAATAGGTTCAAATATCATACGACTAATATACAGCCTCTTACATTCACGTATGAGGAGAATTATGCATTCATAATTCTTAATAATAAACATTACATTCAAGTTGTGTCTAAAGGTATTCTCGTATAAATGTGGAGCTTAAGCCTCTCATTTTATTCCTAGTAGCTACATCCATAACAGTATACTACTTATATTTAAATGTTCAATTACTAGATGCACCCACTCCGTCTGCTTGTATGAGGCAGGCAGAATGATGTCTTATTGTCTCTCAGTGTATGTGGCATATTTGGTTTAGCCAATCATTTTTGTGCAGCCTTCATTTTATGCTGCGGATTGGCGCAGAACAACAGTGAATCAACTCCCTCGGTTTGCAAGCTAACCTCCTCCTGGTACGCCTCTGAGACCAAACTCGTGGACCTTGCTTCCATCACTGTCAGTTAAGCCTCACCAGTGACAAAATTACCCGCTATGAAGCAACAGCGTCCTTGATTTTCTTGCCGGCTTTCCTATCTCCCTTCTTTTCCCTTCTATATTACCTCGAATGTCTTCTCTCAGTTAAGTTGGAATTTATAATTACACAATACCAAAGATTCCATGTCATGTCCTTGTCTTTGTCTGGTATAGGTGCGTGCCCATAATACTCAACCCTATTTCATATTATTTAATAATTTTAATTAAATTTATTTCAGTTTTTTTTTGGATTCAGAAATGTATGCCCAGAGCCCCAACATGGGTTACGCCCAAAGTGCTTATTTTCTAAATAATCAAATTCATATTTTAATTTGAAACATATCAAAGGTGCCTTGAGATTGCAAGCGCCGTGTACACTTGAATTATCACAGCAAATAAAAGCTAACTGTAACTTTTCAACTAAATTGGTTTTGCCCACTTGTAACTCAAAAATCAACCAAAGAAACAACCTAATTAAACACCGATAAAAATGGTCCGGGTCTTCCGCATAGCACTGCACCGGTTTTACACAATCGCCGGGAAACCTGACCAGTTTTGACGAGATAATGAGGTGCCCCCCGCCTCGACGGATTTTCCACACATCTCTAGACCTACGTATTACCTTTCGGAACTAATTAACACAGTTATGAGCCAGCTACGCAATACCAAAGGTACCCCCACAGCTTCCGTCCAAAACTTTTGACGATCCACCACGCCTCGTTGAAAGAATTACCACGGCATCGCTTCCCGCCCGTGAAGAAAATGCTCCGCAGACCGATACAGTTACCAGGCGTACTGCGCTTGTAGCAGATGTACGCATCTCGATTGCAGCTCCTCCCCCCGTTGAGCCCCGGCGCTGGATGCGTAGGGTCTCTGCCCCCACAGCTATCGTCACATCTCCCCTTAACGATGATGCACCCGCAGATTGATATCGGTGACAGGCGTACTGCACTTGCAGACTTGCAGCGGATGAATATGTAATAGTTGCAGCTGCCCACCCGTTGCGCCCTGACGCTGGATGTGTAGGGTTTACCCACCCCCCCCCCCCCACCACTGAAGTCACGGCCTCTCTTGGAGGTGATGCTATGGCTGATTATACAGGTGACAGGGTACTGCGACTGCCCTGGCCGCACCAGGCCCTGACCGAGGGCCCCAGCAGCCGCGTGACCGCACTGCCTCAGGGTTGGTCATGAAGTTCCCTCTACTCCGTACGTAGTGCCTTCCCGCGCCCGCTATTGCCCCTCAGGTTCATGACCCGATTTTGAATCACCAAATCACACACAAGGTCTCCACAATGCTTTGATCTTATTGGTCGGACGTCACGGCCTCGACTTAAAATACCACGCCCCCTTCCACACAATCAAAACAGTGTAGACTTGAAATGCATTACACGAAAATTACATCACACGGCCCCCCTTCCCAAACAAGAAAATGTCCCGCAACGCATGCATTTTCTGCTTAAATCCTTACATTCTTCCCCTCACCATCCTACAATGTCTTTCCTACCCTGACCTTCTGACCCTTCGCGGTTCCCTGCTCCTCGTTTCTACCTATAGCCTACTCTGACATTCAACCGCGCATGTTCTCCGCAGAGCTCCCTCTCCCTATCCCAGAGTTAACCGTGAACTGGATTCTCTCGTTCGCGTGTATCGACCTCTCCAGCAGGTTCCATCGTTGCCTCATTCATCAAGTGCTAATTTTTCTTACGTCCATTTGCGTGTGGATGTGTTACCAAGACGGTTGCCTCCCATACACCCAGGTTACCCCAGTACGGCCTTTGTAGCTAAACCGTGAACACATCCACCTTGTCGAACTCGAAGCTCCTCAGTGAGCTTTACACATACGTTGGTTCACCTCATGTCATTTATCACTAGCCATTTCTGGGTTGTCAATTCAATGACTTAGCCACTCTGTCAAAAGTAAACAAGTTGCAACGTGACTCTCATTTTAAGATCACACGTGCCTTGAAGACTCGACTTGAGATACGTGACTGAATGACCGTGAACTCAACACACAACATGAACATTGTTTCACCTGATGCCTTAGACCACTGACCGGGATTTGGTGCCGTCTATCCGACACCCATAGTCACTGCCAAAGTGAACATGTATACAACAAGACTCATATCGTAAAATCGCTTTGTTCGACATAGTAAGTAGTGCAACGGACCGTGAACGCAACACGCACACAAAAGCATCACACACAGTATAAATTATTGCTCAGCCTCTGCTCTGGAGAGCCATCGGCCGGACGCCACCACATAACCCATTTAGGAATACATGACCTCCGTGATGTCGCGCCCTACGGGGGAGCCTATTATGACTCACGTTGAGGCTCTGGTGGAAATGAGGCCCAAATCAAATCAAATCATGACCTCCGTGAGATGCCTTATAATAAGGGTCATGCATCATGAAATCACCAATGAGGTAAATTCGTACACAGAAAGGCTTCGTTGAACTGTGGTCTACATTTACATGGGCACTTGCGTCAAACAACAAAAACATGAATATTATGAAACTCAGCCCCCTAAAATTATCATAGAGGCCGCTGGGCAGGCGTTGAAAACACACTTGGGGATGATTGGTCATAGTAATTTTTCCCCCCTCTTCCTTTGGTTACTACGTGAACAAACTGTCATGTCGTATCAAGACATCCTACAGCAAACATGTGGCATGGTTAAAATTTCGACTGGTCTTACATATTAATATCTTAACGGATCTAAAAATCCTAATTAGTGTGGTATTTAATTTCTAAGTGTCGTCAAGAAAAAACAATTAATTCTCACTGTGCGGTCAGCTTACAACATAGACCTATGGAAGATGACCGCACATGAGGTTCATTGTGGAAAAAAACTTGACCCAATGTTACAACATGATTGTATTTGATATTGACTGCCGAGGGCGCACAATCATGCTGCTTGACGTATCCCAAGACCCTATAGTTACAGCGTTTTTTCTGTCTATGAGAGCCACGGAACTTTTTGGATCTTGGATAGTCTTGTAGTGTTATTGTATGAAAACTTAAACTAATTTACACGAAATAATAAACAGGACTCTTAGGTAAGCTTTCTCTAATTATTACTACATAGTAACGATGCAAAGGATCGCTACATCTGCGGCTGCGGCGCCCCCTGCCTCGACTTGGTATAGTTCACCCTAAAAGAGGGTACTCGGTTTTTCTGTTTTTTACGCGGGCCTGTTTTCTAGCAGCTGAGACCCTTTGTACTGCTGGGATGGAACCGCGCTGCAAGCTAATTGGGTCGCTAGATACAGTACTTTGGGCGACGGCCCCAGCACGGGCGCGGGTTGACGGTGGCCAGGTGGCACTGCTTTGTAACTTACTGCAGCTGCGCTACCGTAGCTAGAGCGGCGCTCCCAACACGGGCCGTTGACGGTTGACTGATGTCACTGTGAAGGTGCCTCTTGGCCTTCAGATTGAGCTGTTTCTTCCGAGCTAACAAAGAGGTATTTTACGCTGAGTTGGTAAGGTTGGAAAAATCCGTTCGCCTCACAGGCTCTTTATTCGGGAGAGGGAAATATTTGTTTACACAGTGAACCCCCTTAGGGCGGTGGACCAGAGGGCTGGCACATCAATTTCTATCGGTAGAAGGTTTCCTTGGACGGCGCTTAAGCCGGTAGGTGTTATTAGATACGCACGCATGAGGTGAAGTGACTGGATGATCGTAGCCGGGAAGCTTACATTCTGACTACCTTGCAGAAACGAGAGAAAGACGTTAGCTAGTTTGCTGTTGCCCTCTCCTGCTTCAACGGTCGGCCTTTGCTGGTAGGGAGGATATAACATAGCTAGGAATATTTGGTAACCCTACGAAATTCGATGCTGTTGCCCTATGAATGGCACACGAAGATGAGAATGTTACAATGCAAACATGGGGTAAACGACTCTGGAAAATTGCACGTCACAGAACAGGGCAATTATGAATGGAAATTTGTTAGATGATTTTCACGGATTCAGAACTAGGATATTGACAGGGAATGAACTAATTGACAGTACCGACACCCAAATCAAAAGACGACTTGTCTCGATACAGCCCACGCAACACAAAAATATTGAACCCAAACAATTATCAGCTACCTGGTATGACATACTGTACAGGAACTTTTCCCCATGTAATTAAAGGGCCCACAGACACATACACAGGGAAACTAAAATCGGCACAGGACATGGCATTTTGAAGTAAGAATTTGTTATTTAAAGGCATTTTGTTGACTTTAAACGGGTTAGTTAACAGTATACATAATAGTGCTAATTTCGGAGCAACAGAAGATAGCCTTTCAAAAATTGAAAATTGTTTGTAGGAAGTAGACGCGCACATCGAAGTGATGAATTATTGTACATCAACTCGGCAACACGAGGGATATTGGAAATAAGAATAAAAGTCATAGCTAACTAATGGGTATTGACATGAATTTGGTCGCTCTGCAATTAAAAATGTTCACAGCCCGAACGGCCAGATTACTTTTACACATACGCTGAGTCGACACGGTACACTGACTAACTCTGAGTCAATTCATAGACGACTCTTTCACTCTCGTCAATGCCACAACTATTTACAGTAAAAATGTTCACAACTACGAATTTGACCCATTGAAGTAGAATTTTCCTTCGGTAATTTAACAGGTCCCCCGACACACAATGAACGGATAAATTAGTTCCACACTGACCATGCAACACAACTAATGTCGATACCAAACACTTATTAGCTGCAACATATTGCATGTAAAATTCAAAGTCGAACCCAGTTGAGGAATAAATAAAGTTCTCAATGCAACTGTTCCCACTTAATTCACACAGTCGTCGTTAACGCACGGAAAGTAAAAAAACTCAACGCCGTTAGAAGACATCACTGTCTGTAAATAATAAAAACCCGTTATTTTCCCTTGCACACCGGTAAATTAAAAAGTTTTATCTACCGTGGTTATTATCAATGCACCGCATAAATTGACCTCGGAACAACGCTATGCACTCAATTGCTCTCGTGTGTTGCACTGCCACTAATTGATTGCACAGGGTTTCATCATAAAAAAAACACAAGCGACTGCGGCGGATGAGCCTAGTCGAACACTTCACTGTCCAACACTTCACTGTCCAACACTTCACTGTCTGTCGTTTTGGTCATCCATAGATTTTTGCACAAGGGGTGACACTGAAGTTAATATTGAGTCACTCACCCCAGAGCGACACGCATACAGTCAATTCATGATAAGTCGAAAGAAAACATTATGGGTATAGTGGAAGATAGAAATTAAGACCATGCATTTGCACTTTGGGATACGTTGCGAGTGGTCTAAGGGCGCCGCTGCTCGGGCAGAGGCCTGTAAGGAAACGCAGATTTAAGATGATTGAAGGAGATAGAAATAGTGATAGCGAAGGAGAGTCAAGGCGAATAGCAGGAGACAGGAACGACATATAGGTTTATTATTGAATTGACTGCAGAAACTCACTAACACAGTTTTGATACAAACTACCTTTCTAAACACCGATTAAAATGGTCCCGGTTTTTCACACAGCACTGCACCGGTTTTACACAATCGCTGGGAAACCTGACCAGTCATAACGAGATAAAGGGGGGCCGCCCCGACGGAATACCCACACATCTCTAGACCAACGTGGCACCGTTCGGAACTAATTAACACCGTTATGAGCCAGCTACGCAGTACCGAAGGTACCCCTACAGCCGCCGTCCGAAGCTCTTGACGATCCACCACGCCTCATAGGAAGAATCACCCCAGCGTCGCTCCCCGCCCTTGAAGAGAATGCCCCGCAGACCGATACAGGTACCAGGCGCTGCGCTTGCAGCAGATGTACGCATCACAATTGCAGCTCCTCCCCCCGTTGAGCCCTGGTGCTGAATGCGTAGGGTCTCTGCCCCCACAGCTGTTGTCACATCTCCCCATGAAGATGATGCATCCGCAGATTGATATCGGTGACAGGTGTACTGCACTTGCAAACTTGCAGTGGATGAATACGTAATGGTCGCAGAAGTCACGGCCTCTCTTGAAAGTGATGCTCCTGCGGATTTATACAGGTGACAGGGTACTGCGACTGCACTGACCGAGGGCCCCAGCGGCCGCGTTACCGCGCTGCCTCAGTTTCGGTCTTAAAGTTCCCTCTACTCCTTACGCAGTGCCTCCCCGCGCCCGTTGTCGCCCACCTGGTTCATGGCACGACTTTGAATCCCCCAATCACACACAAGGCACCCACAATGCTTTGATCTTATTGGTCGGACGTCATGGCCTCAACTTAAAATACTACGCCCCCTTCCACACAATCAGAACAGTGTAGACTTAAAATACATTACACTGAAATTCCATTACAAAATGACCCTACGCGTAGCGATAAAATTGGCGCCATCTTGGAATGTCACTCAGTTGTCATCCTGAGTCGAGCTAGCGATATGGATGTAATTTCAATGCACTACAGCGTACTACACAATGCTACGAGCCGATGTGCACGGCATAACTGGGTCGAAACACACTTGGAGTTGCATCTAACAAGTGTTGACAAAAAATATATAATTCACAGATAGACACACGTCTAACCCAAAATGCAAACTACTCAAGAAACCTAGTACTGCACTGCAGAACGCGGCATTGTCATGTAAAAAATATAAATTCACAACAAAAAAACTAACGAGAAACTTTAATGCTTAACCCTAGCATGGCAATACTATAAACAACACATTTACAGTGCTGGCTTAGATACAAAATGCACGGTTATGCAATCAATAAAATAATCGTTGATGACGACAGAATATGACAGGTGTATACCTGGAGGAATCAGAACGTCTTCTTTCTTGAATAAAAACGAATAGTTTTAATTACTATCTTCACACCAGCGCATTGCTGGCAATTCGGCGGTAGATGTGGTCTGCTTACGAAGAACGATGTCCAAAAGAACATGGCCTTGTCTGAATTTATGACGCGTCTAATGACACAACATTGAGTGATAGATTACGCGCTACGATATCTGAACTAAGGTGGCTAACGAACAATACGATAGTCCGAGCATCAGGATTTATTTGATAATCATAAAGAAACAATATATCGTTATGAATCTAGCTTTGAATAAGACTCGGAATAGGATAATAAGGATTCATGGACCCTGCGCAATACAGCATTGCCGACCCACAATTAACGGTTTTAAAAGAGTATGTGACACCCAACGTGTTCAAAAATTTAGTTGTCGTGTAGCCCTAGTTGATTGGATCGTCCGACGACACGATTGAAGATGCTACTTTGCTTTATTTATTAAGGTTATCCCTGAATGTGCGTTCTCTCAAATATAGGTGACAGAAAACGCGGCCGTCAGGGTTTCAGCGGTAACCCGGTCAAAACAATGCCAGCGTGGTAACGACGCGAATAAAAAATGAAAAAATAAATGGCTAAGATCCAAAAATAATGTTGTCATATTTGATAGAGCTATTTATGATCCTTCCTTGCACGCTGCTGTCCGCGTTACATCCCCAGGACTACAAGGTTCATGACTCCTTGGGACGCCCTGATAGCAACAACGACCAACACGACAAGCTACACCATGCAGCCTACACTACACGATCTATATAATGTTAAACCCACATATCTAATAATGAATCCGCCAGAATGTTGAAGAACGAAACTGATGACCTCCACACGGAACAGGAAAATCCTACCTAATATGGACTGGCTTTCCAATATAAAATATTATAAAGGAAGAGAAATAACTAATATATGTGATCACTGATGCACGAAAAAAATCCCAATACCTGAGGCATGATGTTGAAAGGTGCTTCACTAAGGATAATATATGAATATTAAAAAAGTCAATGACTGCAGTCACAAAAAATGCCTTGTCCTACATGATCGATCAAAAAAAATATGGCGTCATTACACGTGAACACCGAGTAACCACATGAGAGACTCCTGCCTAATGAAATGACCCACAGATATGTTAATAATATCACGCGGAATGTATAAAACTAAATGATACAACACACAAGAATACTTCGAGAAAATACTTGCAAAATTGTTTGCTACCTAACACGCACCGAAGTAATCAAACTTTGTTCTTTCTGCAGGAACTCTGACGAGGAAAGTGAGCTAGAGCCTCGCGCTGGTTCCAGAGCGGTGTCGGTTGTTGTCAAATGTTAAGCTTGAACTTTTCGAAAGTTTGAAAACACAATGTTTGATCAAATTGTCATGCTTATTTTAAGGTATTGTTTTGAAGGTAACTTTACACACACTGTTGTAGGCTGTGATCGATTTTATCATTTGAATTTGTTATTGTATTTTATTGTTGCGTGCCTTGATAAAATTTGTCGTTCGAAATAATTGTTTGAGTTGCTGATGGAATATTTATACAGAGTCAGTAGTTGATAATTACAGGAATATAGAAGGTTGTATTAGTACATTGCGACCAGTCATCCAATCTCAATCACTACGTCATACATTCTTTTCACTTCCACTGTTGCATACTATTCTTTCCTGGATGAGTTTTGTTTCTGACGGCGTGATAATGTCAGGTTACCTAGCTTCAATTTTAATTGCTGCTGTACATTGTTTTACTTTGATACAATTGTTCATGTTTCATAATAAACAGTTTTTTTTCTAACGCATTATATAATACTATGTTAATTTTACGTATGACGTTCTTATTATTTGACGTCGAACTTTGTACAGTTTGAGCGCTACATCACTCCTCTACCAGACTGAAAGTCGTGTCAAGGTATTGTGGATGTTGTGTTAAGTGAACGTAAGCGGCGTCTCGATGATTCTGCCCGATCGCGAGAATAAGGCCTCCGTGGTCGTTTTGAGTCGGAGTTCCTTTGTTGTTGGTGATGGTTTTGATGTGTTTTTGGCGGGGTTGTTGACTGGCTCGTTGTGTTGGGTGTTGTGTGGGGTGTTGCTGCTGGTTGTGTGATTTGTGCATCTTGTTGGGGTGGCTTGATGCCTTTGTGGGTGATGGGCGGCAGGAGTTGTGTATTGTCAGATACTGCTTGTCGATGTGAGCAGCTTTGAGTCGGTCGACGGTGACGCTGTCTACTTTGCCGTTGATATCGACTTTGTAGTATTTTGCGAGCTTCGCCATCACTGGGGATGGTCCTCGGTAGGTTGGTTGTAATGGCGTTTTCGCTGCGTCTGTGCGCACAACTACGTGCGTGGTGGTTCCCAGTCTGGGATCTATGTACGTGTTTGAGTATGTGTGGTTCCGTGACTGCGTCGGTGCGATTTGTTGCATTGTTACTTTGAGGTGGTCGGTGTATTGTGTGAGGTCGGCTGGGCTTTGTTGTGTGTTTTTGACTAGCAGATCTCCGGGTAAACGGAGGTTCGTGCCGTAGAGGCATTTGACTGAGCTGTAACCAATGTCCGATTTCAGTGCTGTTCTGATTCCAAGCAAGGTGAAAAGGAGCCGATCCACCCAGTGGTGGGATTCGGGTTGAGCTTTGAGACTTGATTTGAGCCTGCGGTGGAAACGTTCCACCAGGCTATTCGCCTGTGGGTGGTAAGCGCACGTTGCTATTTTTGTAGATCCGAAGATCTGGGTACGCTGGTGCCAAAAGTGACTTTCGAATTGTGGCCTTCGATCAGTGGTTATCATCTCTGGTACGCCGTATCTTGAGACCCAGTGCGCGATGAATGCGTCCGCTACGGTGGTGGCTGTTGCATTCGGTATGGGTATGGCCTCGGGCCATCGGGTGTACCTGTCGACTGCTGTCATTATGTAGCGCTGACCCTTGTTGATTGGTAGTGGGCTTACAAGGTCGAGGTGGACCTGGGTAAAATTTCCTCCTGTGGTGAGGATCGGTTGGATTGGAGTTTTGTTGTGCCGTGTGACTTTTGCTCTTTGACAAGTTTTTGATGTCTCTGCCCATGTTGATCAATACGTAGTGCTCCGTGAGTTCTTTCTGGGTTGTGCGTACCCCTGGATGTGAGAGGTTGTGCACTCTCTGGAAGAATTCTTTGCGCATGCTTCTGTGATTTATGGGCGAGCGATGCCTTACAGAATGTGGCAGTAGACACCGTATACTTTTTGTAGTTCTAGGTTTGTGGTTGTTTTACCCCCAATGATGTCTTGCAGCTCGCTGTTCTTTTCGGTTTGCTTTCGAGTTTTTCTGCTTCGCTGTCGTTGAGTATTGCAAAGTAGAGCGGGTGTTCAGCGACTCCTGTGTCCTCGGATGGTTGGTCCCCGTCTGAGCGTGACAGGGCGTCTGCTACTGTGTTTTCTGCGCCGGCGAGGTGTCTGATGTCCGTTGTGTAGATGCTGATGAAGTTTAGATGGCGGGTTTCACGTGGTATGTCTTTGTCGGTTGTGCGTTGTAGTGTTGTTTCTGCTTCTTCAGTCCACGTGACGAGTGCGTTCTTCTTCCGTTGGTGGTTGCCCGATTAGAGTGGCGCAAGTATCTCTGCTGCTCTGGGGATAAACTTGTGATAGAAGTTGACCATCCATGTGAACCTGTGTAGCCCTTTGTACGTTATTGGGTGTGACATGTCGGTGATGGCTTCGACTTTCTCTAGAAGTGGCGCGATCCCTTCTTCGTAGATGAGATGGCCCAGGAAGGTGAGTTCCTGTTTGCTCAGTTCACTCTTGAGGTGGTCGATCAGAAGTCCGTATTAAGTGAGACGCTTGAAAAGTGCGTCGAGGTCAGCGAGGTACTTCTCTTAGTTTTCACTGGCAATGGCGTAGGCGTAAATGGTCATCTTTCTAATGGTGACTCCCTTCCAGCATCCTGGTCACGATGTCGATGAATCTATAGAATGTCTGGCTTGCGCCAGACAGGAACAAAGTTCATTCCCATGAACTCGAAGAGCCCGAATGGTGTGGTGACTGCGGTCTTCTCTACGTCGGCTGGGTTGACCGGGATCTGGTAATAGGCGGAGCGGAGATCAATTATGGAGAATATCCTCTTCCCATAGAGATGTTGTGAGAAACTTTGCAATAAGGAAAGACTGTAGTTATCCTGGGCTGTGATTCGGTTCAACTGGCGATAGTCTCCGATAGGTCGCCAATCGTCTGACTTTTTTTGCACCATGTGTAGCGGTGATGCCTATGCACTGCTGGATGGCTGGATGATGCCATCTTCCAGCATATCCTGGAATTTATCCTTAGCAGCCCGGTATGCTACTGGGCCTAATTTGCGTGACCTTGCAAAAGGTTAGTGGTCCTGTGGCTTGTATGTGATGTGTGATTGAGCGTGTGGGTGTGTGTGTGTGTGTGAATTATTGTTTAGTTATCTCCGGGTATCGTTGTAGTAGATCTATGTAGGGCATTGCGATGTTGATGAGTGTGCTGCTGATTTGCGTTGTTGAAGTGGTTGTTGCTCGTAGGATCGTAGAGAGAGTCGTGGATTGATCAGTTACTGTTCTGTGTGCAAGGTTCATAATTGTAAAAGAAACTATATATCATATTGAATCTAGCTTTGAATAAGACTCCGAATTGGAATATGAATTCATGGAACCTGCGCAATATGGCATTACCGACCCACAATTAACGGTTGTACAAAAGTGTAGCGTGGTGAATCCACTAGAGAAAAGTATGTGACACCCAACGTGTTCAAGAATTTAGTTGTCGTGTAGCCCTAGCTGACTGGATCGTTCGACGACACGATCGAAGTTGCTACTTTGCTTTCATTATTAAGGTTATCCCTGAATGTGCGTTCTCTCAAATATGGGTGACAGAAAACGCGGCCGTCAGGGCTTCAGCGGTAACCTAGTCAAAACAATGCTAGCGTGGTAAACACGTGAATAAAAAATCTGAAAATAAATGGCTAGAATCCAAAAAAAATGTTGTCATATATGATAGAACCAATTATGACCCTTCCTTGCATACTGCTGTCTGCGTTACACCCACAGGACTACAAGGTTCATAACTCCTTGAGGCACCCTGACATGTAACAACTACCAACACGACAAGCTACACTATGCAGCCCACACTACACGGTCTATATAATGTGAAACCCTACATATCTGATAATTAATCCACCAGAATGTTGATGAACGAAACTGATAACATCCACACGGAGCAGGAAAATCCTGCCTAATCTAGACTGGCCTTCCAATAAAAAAACTAGTAAAGGAAGATAAATAACTAATATACGAGAAAAAAAATCCCAATACCTGAGGCATAATGTTGAAAGGTGCTACTATTAAGACCTAATATATGAATAAGAAAGAACGTCAATCACTGCAGTCACAATAAAAAGATCTTGTCATATATGATTGACCAAAAAAAGTTACGGCTACATTACACGTGTACACCGAGTAACCACAAGAGAGACTCCTACCAAATGAAATGACACACAGAAATTTTAATAATAGCAGGCGGAATGTATAATACAAAAAGATATAACACACGCGAATACTTCGATAAAATACTTAGAAGATTGTTTGCTACCTGACACGCACTTGATTAATTAAATTTAGTTGTTTCTGCAGGAACTCTGATGAGGAAAGAGTGCTAGAGCTTCGCGCTAGTTCCAGAGCGGTGTCGGTTGTCGCTAAAGGTTACTCATGAACTTTTCGAAGGTGTGAAAACACAATGTTTGATATAATCGTAATTCCTATTTTAGGGTACTGTTTTGAAGGTAGCTCTACACACACTGTTGTATGCTGTGATCGATTTTATCATTTGAATTTATTATATTTTATTGTTGCGTCCATGGTAAAATTTGTTGTTCGAAATAATTGGTTGTGTTGCTGATGGAATATTTATACAGAGTCCGTAGTTGATAATTACAGAAATATAGAAGGTTGTAATAGTACGTTGCAATCTCAATCACTGCGTCATACACTCATTTCACTTCCACTGTTGCATACTATTCCTTCCTGGATGAGTTTTGTTTCTGACGGTGTGATAATGTCAGATTACCGAGCTTCGTCTTGCTGCTTTACAATTTGTTTACTATGATACATTATTAACATGTTTAAGGATTGAAAGGTTTTATAGTTGTCTATACCCTTGGTGTATTGGCATGACCCAAGGAGGTTGAATTACGAGAGAATTCATGTGCAAATTATTTTATTGGTGAGATCTGATATAGTGCAATTCAAATTGTAGCACCACATAGAAATATTCAAGTAGACATTTTAATAGGAGAAAACAAGAGAGTGCCAGTGGTGATTTATTACTTCAAATGACCAATTAGATAATTTTAATCAAAACCATACATAATCGGGGCGAGAATATTGTCGCCACGCGTTAATTAAAGTGACGAATAGTACAGTCTCCTGTCAAAATGGTTGGATGTTCGTGTCTCTCTGGCTCATGACAGGAGAGGCGACAGACTTTTCACCGTGTGAGCCCCGGCGGACTAGAAGAAAAAAATGAACACTTTACTTACAGTTGTGGGGTGGATGGATGATTATTCATTTTATTGATCATTAACACTTTATTTTAATATTTTATTATTTCTTATTTCGTGGTTTCTATTATTTATCTTCACCCTTTTTTCATGGTGATCAATTTCGAATTAGTTATGTAATTATGTATCGTTAGACGCCCGCAGGAGCTTTATGTGTGTTAGTTGATCTAATCCAACCTACAGTGAGAGAATTTGCACTCTCCTGGGCGTCTAATAAATGTCCGAGCACAACGACACGTTTTGATAGCAAAAAGGTGAACTAATGTTGCTGTTGATCTTAGAGAGTAAAAGTCTTGAATAGCACTGTACGTGGAGGGGACGAGGCGAGTCGAGGCAGGTTGAGGCCAGTGGAGACGAGTCGACTGGCGAGGCGATAAGTCGAGCCGAACCGAGGCTGGTTGAGACTAGGTGACTCGGGAGTGGGGGTACTACTCGCGAGACTCGAGAGACCCGGGTTTCGGGAACCCGGGGGACTTGGAAGACCAGGAGGATTTGGGAGGACCCACTTGGATCTTTCCGGGGCTCTTTGGGACACCCTTGAGACCTTTTGGAACCCCCTTGAGAAACTTTGGGACACGCTTGAGACCTCTCTGAACCCTGGGAACCTTGCTTCCCCCTTCCCACGCTGTAAAACCCATACACAGAAAAATGTATGTATGTGAAATGCTTGAGTAGAATAATTAATTATTACAGTCCACAGATTACTGGCACAGAGGGTGAGGGTCACGTCGAGGCTGGTC
>SDVV010003969.1:0-20705 GCA_016164225.1 Gammarus roeselii
CATGTCTGCTTGTTTTTTGTTAAAGTGTTTGCAAACATCGTATGTGTGTTTACTTACATCAATTCCTCGTTCATTTTCAATAAGCAATTCATTTCATAATCATTCATATCAGATTCAATTGTTGACGATGATTACAGCTTCACTCTTCATAATCATTACTCTACAGTATATCTGTAGATTTAGTTGCATGCAATTCCTATCCATAAACGTCTCTTGTAATGCATATTCAGTTCGTTGTATTTGAATCCATTTTTTAGGAGTATTTGATATTTAGTTGGTGAAAGCTTATGTTTATCTCGCTTCTGTGATATTCTCCAGCGCAGCAGGTTGGGAACTCGAGTCCTGAGGCGCGTAAGATTTTGCCGGCCTGTAGCTGACATTCCTTGGTAAAGAGGAAAACCACAACTTTCAGACCACGCGCACCGAAGAAGTTTTCGCGTTTGAACAGTCGCGCAACGTACTTCAGAAAACTCAAGTTCCTACTACCTCATCACGCACAAGGCAAAGGCTCCATATTTATTTATTTATTTAGCCAAGACAGTCAGTACTGATGTGGTGTGTTTTGATTTGTTGTCTGACTCATTTGTTTCGTTTCCAAAGCATCGAGGTGTGTGTAATAGTGACTAGGAAGCTATCGGTATCAATTATTAGCCGCACATTAATGAGCCCTGGACAGTGGATGCCGTTCTATGAGAAAACATCCCACTCGCAGGTGCTAGGAGCGGTTAGGCACTTCCCCAATTTGTGTTCTATTTCTTCATCACAACTCTCTATTGGCACATGTAGTCAAAGCGTCTCGTGCTCAGCTCTCCCACAAACAACTTTGATCACATTTCTGCTGCCATCTTCGGCATCCATCGCCACTGGACTGTTGCGACATGTCTTCAAATTGACGCTATTAATTATTAAGAGCATCAGAAAGTTTCTTGAAACAAGTTAAATAGTCCAAACTGCAATAGAATATTGCGCCTCGTTGCCATAATGTCTGGTCTCATTGAATTTGACGTGTATGCAGAAGTTGGAAAGTTTGTCGCTGCCTCATCCGGCACAAAACGACGTATGCTCACCAATCATGTATACCGAGGCCATGCACAAACATTGATCCATACCCAATCATCCACCTGCGTTACAGTTGTTCGGCTTTGACCCGGCAACACCCAGAGAGATCTGTACTTACTATACTATACTGGACAGTATAGTAGAGTAATCTGTAGCATACTGTACCATTTTATACATATTTATACTATACTATACTATACCATACTACACAATTTTATAATATACTAAACTGTACTATTCTATACTATTCTATTATATATTACTATACTATTATATTCTATACTATAATATACTACTGTATACTATTCTATTAAAATGTACTATACTATTCTATTCCTTACTAGAACATACTATACCATTCTCTACCGTTTTGCACTCTTCCGTACTAAACTATTCTATGCCAACAGATTTGAAAGTTGGTCCGTTGTTCCGAATATGATTTCTGAATTTATTGTTTTTTTATAGATGTATTGCTGAATGATCAGCGCCAAATATCAGCGCCATATTAGGGCGACACGGTCTTGATTGGAGGTGGGCTTGGTGTGGGACTGACTGTCGTAGGTGGAGGTTGTGATGATGAGAGCGCGCTCCGTCTGATACGCCGCGGGGAAAACGTTCCAGTAGAACTTTTACTATAGGGTTCATTATTCTTATTTCCTTCGCAAGATCTTAGCAATTGACTATACTACGGACAGAAGAGATTCATGCTACATATGACGACTGGAGGTCAGTTACCTAGTTCAAGCAGTTAATCATCAACTGGCCGATGAAAAGCCGTGGTTTAATAAGACCTACAAAAGCGGTAACGCGTGACTTCGTCGAGACGTTCCGTGGCGTGCCTAATAGGGTTAATCCAAATACCCTCCTTAATGAGCATAAAATGGCAACTATTTGAAGTGCTAAGCCGTTATACTCATTGAGACAGTTATTAACACGATACGATAAGATATTGGATCGACTTTTTGGAACACAAGGCAATTTGTGAAGTTTTTTCCTCCCAAGATAAATTTTAATTTAAATGCCTTTTTAGTTGTAATTTTGTCGAATGCTCCATACAAATGTCATTTCGTTGTATGATGAAAATAACATGCGTGTAACCACGAAGCTAGATGATGAGCAATTGTCTGCAGCAAGTCTTTGCTATCATTTGAACATTCGTACTTTAATTAAACCGCCTAAAAGCAGAATTGCATGACTGCCTTCAGTTTTGCGCAGCAATAACATTGAACAGCTGATGTCGTTATGAACGTTTGCTTTTCAGCTCTTCAATTCCTTGTTAACTCTACAAAATCCGAAATGTGGAATCAATAGAGATGGTAACCATATGTTTTAAAAGTACATTGTGAATGGTATCTTCCGATAGACGAAAGTCTAGACATTCAAAGTGTACGAATATCCTCAAAGTGTAATCTAAATAAAAATACTATGAGTAAGGACACAGGACACGGACATTGCAAAATACCCCACAACAAGCAGTGGCTGATAGACTTGTTTTCGTATCGTATTACTACAAAATTATTACATTACCATTTACATATATAACAAATCGATTATAACATGACTTGCATTTACATTATTTGGTCACATAGTGGCAGTACCTTTTGATCCAATTAATCATTGATAAATCAGCTTAAACCCGATTGATTTCTGACAGTTTTGAATAAATATTGCATGTACACTAAAATGAGGTCAAGCAGCAGCAAATTGAAGGGGGGGGGACTAATTTTAGAAATAAATGAGGAGAATGTAATTGCAAATTTATGAGGGTTTTGTTGAAGTCGCTGCCGCGTCTTTGCTACTCGCCACTCTAACTAATTTTCTCTACAGCGTATACGAACACATGGTTTTCCATCTCGAAGCCGTCATGGCTATTTCCCCAACTCCAACCGCCTCTCAGAATTATTGTTCAAACTATTCAAAGGCCTCTTCCTCAAAGCACGCCTGTCATTCTCTCCTGCAGTCCTGCCTCTCCGTGTCGTGTCTCCTGCAATCCTGCCTCTCCGTGTCGTGTCTCCTGCACTCCTGCCTCTCCTTGTCGTGTCTCCTGCCCTCCTGACTCTCCGTGTCGTGTCTCCTGCACTCCTACTCTCCGTGTCGTGTCTCCTGCCCTCCTGCCTCTCCGTGTCGTGTCTCCTGCACTCCTCCTCTCCGTGTCGTGTTTCAGCACCAACCCGGTGACAGCAGTATAGCCTAATGTCATCATAGCATTGTCTGCTCTCTCAACTTCCCCTCTCCGACTATTCCGTGCTCTATTTCAGAAAAGTGATGGCGGTAACGAAGTCACGAGTCACTGTTCTTGACTAACGATCCTAGAGGACGACAGCAGTAGGTGGCCTTTAAAGCAAGACCGGTGCGCTCAACACTTTCGAAGATAATTTGTATGCAAGCGGTAGAGTGGAGTTACCGACAAAAAAAACATTCGCATATATTCAAATTATTAAATATCCACACTCCAGTCAAGACCGTGTCGCCCTAATATGGCGCTGATGGTCACGTAGAAGTATGTTAATATGCTATTTGTAGACAAAGTACTAACCATTTTATAAATTTTATTGAACGATCACATTGATGATTATTGAATTGAAGAATAGCACCTTAAAGAGATATGAGCGAGTATTTGTTTCATGTAGGATTTTGAACACCACGCGTGCCTGATAGGGCCAAACAAACGCCCGCCATAAGCTGCCTACAACTGGATATTCACAACCAATAAAGTCAACATTTCCGGATAATATCAGTAGAGTGTGGCCTCTAAGAAGGAGGTAGGATTTTCTTTCAGGTAGCACTTCTTCCACACAGCAGCGTCGATGCGCTGAAGAAAAATCACGGGTATCACGAGGCTGCACAGATACCGGATAGAAAAATATGCATATAACAAACAGCAAATAATCCTTAAATATGATAGAAAATAAGTAAGTAAGTGAGTAGGTATGTATCCATGGACGGATGGTATTGCTTCTTCCTAGAGCCGAACAGCAACTGAATATCAACTTTGCTCCGCGGGCAACATATGTCCTTCTAGGAGAACATTATTGCACAAGGATAAAAATTCACAATATCACGCTCAGCAAAACTGTATTGAACACTCTGGATGGAGAGACAAACGAACCTGTAGGAGGATATCATATGTCACGGAAGGTAAATAATGTTCTGCACAAAACAGCATTTCCGTCAAAACGATAAAGCATGAAGACTGTTTTTGTCCAACACTGAAAACCCTTGCTGACTGGTGGACAGCGTTGTTCTACTAAGAGCAGTATTGCGTTTACAGAGGTGAATATGGTCGTTCATTCAATTATAAAGCGCTTACATAAGTCAGCATTCATTGACTTTAAAATGCAGCGTAAGAATTATGAGCGATGGTTATCAATTCGTTCAATGCCGCATTATGTGTACTATATTGATGTATTTCTGTCGGACAGCTGACGATGTCATTTCTTCCATAGTGCCTTGCCCCCAACTGGGTGGTCATTACATGCATATTAATGCACTACAGGAGCAAATGCATTGACTGATTGAGATCGTCATGCTCTAAGGCTGTGCTAGATGGGTTTTGCACCCAATCAATGAACATTAGGCGGCTCCACACTGCATTCTAGTTCACGTTAACTTCTGTCTGTGTCTGGTTGCATCATGTTTTCTGTATTGTTGCAATGACTTAACGTATTGATTCTCAATGTTATTGTTGAAAACTTACCATTAACTGTTCTGCAGCGTCATTACGCGTCAAAATAAATAGTAAAATGTTTGCATCTGACTCGAGCACTGTGTTCTCGAGAAAGCGTTGGATATTTGTGTAGCATTTTCCGGAAAGATTTCAAATCAATCATTAACGGGATTGATCTGTAATTGGGTCTTTGTGCTAGTGCAACCCTTCAGCCGTGCCCGACTAATAACTCTTTTATGAGACTGCGTATGTATTGCAATCGCTACAATAGACGAAGATGGCTCATCCAATTCTTGTGTGATGTCACATTTCGCTTATCGATAATGGTACCTCTCGACATTCCAGTTATAACAAAGCAGAACTTTGTATTTTGTTTGAACTGATCTTACACCGTTGAACTCATTCTGGTAAAGTGATGTAATGTTAGTATCTATTTTTCATGAACTTATATACGTGAGAAATACAAAGTCACGTGAATACAAGAATCACTTCTCACATCGTCCCTTTAAATATGCCCGGCCCGATTCATATATGAATGTCTGGCAGTGGCTCTAACTCGCTTAGACCCGCGCATGCCCTGACAACCTCTGGCACCCAATGTACTAGGTGTCTAATACAACCTCTGGCACCCCATGTACGAGGTTTATTATACAAACTCTGGCACCCAATGTACGAGGTGTATTATACAACCTCTGGCACCGAATGTACGAGGTGTATTATTCAACCTCTGGCACCCAATATACTAGGTGTATATTCAGAGTTATGAATTTTTACCAACGGTTTTATATAAAATATTACGATGTTTGATCGCAATATTTTATGTTATCATAATTTAGTGCCTACTTTGAAGTAACTTTGATATTTCTTTCGTCATAACATTCTTCGTTTAAGCTGTGTGTGTATATTTGTGTAGAGATTTAATGAGAAACAATAGAACCATACAGTTTCGGTATGAATTAGGAATCATTTCCATTTCATTATTGGCTCTGATTGATTCGTCGGTTAGAAACAGACCAATGACAGTTGATCACGCACATGACTAGTGTCCCTGCTCTCATAAATCGGTAATGGAAGTACAGTAAAACATTATCCACCTATCATTGATCACTATTGGCAAAACGATGAAAAAGTCATATTGTCGCAAACGCTTTTTGCATTCAATTATTGCTTCCCTAACGATGTGTTCAGAGAGGGAAATATTTTTGAAATCTGCCATTAAGATGACAGATTTTAGTGTTTAAACATTGATTGCAAATTGGTTCTAGTCATTGTTCTGATGGCTACTGGGAGAAAAGGATGTGAGACGACTGGGTAGTTCTAATGCCAAAATGCTGACTGCATCCCGACACATCAATAGAACCCAAAACACATTCCTGGGAACTCCAATCCATGTTGAATGTACTCATTTGTTGAGGCACTCATCATTTCAAGGTTTCGCATGCCATGGCACGCTACTAGCAATCGTTTCCTGGCAGTAATATAAATAAAAAGTTGATTAACCAATGATCTAAGTAGCATTAGTGCTGCCTCCTCTCCTCCGCCCATCGATAGACGATATGACTTTACGGGAGCTAAATGATGGTTTTCTCGACAATAATGCGTTGTGCTCGCTATTAGGGACGTGTAATGCGTTGTGCTCGCTATTGGGGACGTGTAATGCGTTATGCTCGCTATTGGGGACGTGTAATGCGTTGTGCTCGCTATTGGGGACATGTAATGCGTTGTGCTCGCTATTGGGACCTGTAATGCGTTGTACTGGCTTTTGGGGACGTGTAATGCGTTGTGCTCGTTATTGGGAACGTGTAATGCGTTGTGCTCGCTATTGGGAACGTGTACTGCGTTGTGCTCGCTATTGGGGACGTGTAATGCGTTGTGCTCGCTATTGGGGACGTGTACTGCGTTGTGCTCGCTATTGGGGACGTGTACTGCGTTATGCTCGCTTTTGGGGACGTGTAATGCGTTGTGCTCGCTATTGGGGACGTGTACTGCGTTGTGCTCGCCTTTGGGGACATGTAATGCGTTGTACTCGCTTTTGGGGACGTGTAATGCGTTTTGCTCGTTATTGGGAACGTGTAATGCGTTGTGCTCGCGATTGGGAATGTGTACTGCGTTGTGCTTGCTTTTGGGGACGTGTACTGCGTTATGCTCGCTTTTGGGGACGTTTAATGCGTTGTGCTCGCTATTGGGGACGTGTACTGCGTTGTGCTCACTATTGGGGACGTGTACTGCGTTGTGCTCGCTATTGGGGACGCGTACTGCATTGTGCTTGCTTTTGGGGACGTGTACTGCGTTGTGCTTGCTTTTTGGGACGTGTAATGCGTTGTGATCGCTATTGGGGACGTGTAATGCGTTGTGCTCGTTATTGGGGACGTGTAATGCGTTGAGCTCGCTATTGGGGACGTGCACTGCGTTGTGCTCGCTATTGGGGACGTGTACTGCGTTATGCTCACTTTTGGGGACGTGTAATGCGTTGTGCTCGCTATTGGGGACGTGTACGGCGTTGTGCTCGCCTTTGGGGACATGTAATGCGTTGTACTCGCTTTTGGGGACGTGTAATGCGTCGTGCTCGTTATTGGGAACGTGTAATGCGTTGTGCTCGCTATTGGGAATGTGTACTGCGTTGTGCTTGCTTTTGGGGACGTGTACTGCGTTATGCTCGCTTATGGGGACGTTTAATGCGTTGTGCTCGCTATTTGGGACGTGTACTGCGTTGTGCTCACTATTGGGGACGTGTACTGCGTTGTGCTCGCTATTGGGGACGCGTATTCATTGTGCTTGCTTTTGGGGACGCGTACTGCGTTGTGCTTGCTTTTTGGGACGTGTAATGCGTTGTGATCGCTATTGGGGACGTGTACTGCGTTGTGCTCGTTATTGGGGACTTGTAATGCGTTTTGCTTGCTTTTGGGGACGTGTATTGCGTTGTGCTCGCTATTGGGGACGTGTAAGGCGTTGTGCTCGCTTTTGAGGACGTGTAATGCGATATGCTCTCTATTGGGGACGTGTACTGCGTTGTGCTCGCTTTTTGGGACGTGTAATGGGTTTTCCTCCCTATTGGGGACGTGTAATGCGTTGTGCTCGCTATTGGGGACGTGTACTGCGTTGTGCTCGCAATTGGGGACGTGTAATGCGTTGTGCTCGCTATTGGGGACGTGTAATGCGTTGTGATCGCTATTGGGGACGTGTACTGCATTGTGCTCGCTTTTGGGGACGTGTAATGCGTTGTGGACGCTATTGGGGACGTGTACTGCGTTGTGCTCGCTATCGGGGACGTGTACTGCGTTGTGCTCGCTTTTGGGGACACGTACTGCGTTGTGCTCACTATTGGGGACGTGCAATGCGTTGTGCTCGCTTTTGGGGACGTGTAATGCGTTGTGCTCGCTATTGGGGACGTATACTGCTTTGTGCTTGCTTTTGGGGACGTGTTATGCGTTGTGCTCACTATTAGGGACGTGTAATGCGTTGTGCTCGCTATTGGGGACGTATACTGTGTTGTGCTTGCTTTTGGGGACGTGTTATGCGTTGTGCTCACTATTAGGGACGTGTAATGCGTTGTGCGCGCTATTGGGGACGTGTAATGCGTTATGCTCGCTAGTGGGGACGTATAATGCGTTGTGCTCGCTATTGGGGACGTGGAAGAGGTGAGCAAACTCCATTGAAGATCAACTTCTGGCCGTAGCCTTTGCAATCAATATGATTGTGAGATTTAGTCTCATGTATATACAAATAAAATCACGATATAAATCGGTCATATATTTGTAAAAAACACGATCCCTTCCCTCATATGTCCCATTGGAGTTGAAGTGATCAAAATAAATTGATAAAAGTAGCATCTCACTATTTTTTTTCTAGTAGCATCTCACTATTTTTTTCTAGTAGCATCTCACTATTTTTTCCCTATTTTGATGCTTGTACATATTTAATACAATTTAGTTCAATATTTTTCCTTCCTGTATATTCCAGTCAGGTGGATTACACAAACAAAATGGTTGGATGGCACAAGTTGTCAACGAGAGTAGGGAAATAATTCAGCTGTTTAAAACAGATGAATTCTTTCCCCACCCGTTATAATATCAAAATAATGATATTTTTACGGCTATATGCCCAGGATGGACGTAACAAAAAAGATTCATAATAGGATCAAGTACATAAATCGTGCTGTGGAAACAATAGCCGCAGAAGAAAGACTACCCTATGTAATCAGAGAACCTGTTTTTGAAGAAGGACAGGAATTATTTCAGCGTGACGGAACATATCTCCATTGTGTGGGGATAAACACCATTTTGGATACTACTCATTAGTCAAGTAGAAAAAATATAACAACAAGGGGCTTTCATCGATGAGCATTGGAAGAAGACTGGGAAACGACGTCACTCAAGAAACGAACAAAAATACCTAACACGGAATATAAACGAACAAAACAAGCTGTAAGAACTCATGCAGCTATCAAGGCCAACCGCCCACAAAACAACTAGGTAGGGCAACAGAGGAATTTATGGTTATTAATTGAGAGGCTCTCGGTGTAGCCCAACAGAAGACACGTCAGCCATAACAGAGGAAGACATGCCAGACAAAACCGAGAAGAGGGGGAAAATAAAAGTTTTATTAGAAAATGTTCAGTCACCAATGAACTATATGGATCTTTTTCAAGTTATAGTAAAAACGAACGGCTTCATGTCATAGGGATTTCTTGTCTAGTTCTTCGCGGGCAAAAGCAACACCGACAACTTACAAGATGATCCAGGTCGACAGTTTACCCTCCTAAGTTATAACACTGTTAACCGTACAAGTATGCCGAAATACAGTAGGGGACGATGATCTGTTTCACGAATTTAACAATATCATTTCCTCTCCCCATGACAGTGTATTGATGTAGTTTTCAACCTTCCTGACATCAGTTAGACAACCCTGGGACGTAAAGTACAGTGTGATAGGTGGATACAACTATTCGATGATAACAGCCTAAAATATTATGTGAAAGAAGCAACCAAAGAGCATAACATAATAGACCTAGTCATATAGACTGAAGAAAGAATTACTAGAACTGGTAACGGTTTAAGAAAAATCGGGAATCGGTTTACAATGGAATCCCGAAGCACAACTAATCAATCAACACAGGAATTATCAAATTATTATTACAGTTTTTGAAAAGCTAATTACAAACGTAGACTTCATGTTCCAATTTGAAGGATTTGTGTATTTTAGAGAAAGGGTAACGCAAGCAGGCAAGCGATACATCCTGGAGAAGAACATCCAAATTAACAAAACCTCTTGGCTGCTAATGAAGTTGAAGCAGCAATTGCACGCCGACAGATATTGCATCCTGTTCAAAAAATAAGTTGACGCAAGAATCAGAACTAGGTCGAGAACCGGCTTGCCGAAGAGTGAAGAATGTGGTCAGAAGTGCCAAGAAAAACAAGGTCAAAATTTTGCTTAAATGCCGAGCGCAATCCTAGAGGGTGTTTGTCGTGCCAGCAAATAGCGCAGGTGATCTGAAATCATACTATACCAAATAATAAGGTCACCGAGATATACGACGAAACCAAATCAGTCGACCATATTTTACTTGACTTTCAAACAAGGCATGCTTAGGTCTCTCATGATCGCTTTCTGAAAAAAAGCGGAGGCGCACGGAATGATCAGGTGGCTTCAAAATTGGCTCACTAGCCGCAAGCAACTGGTCTGTGTAGACGAAGGAAGAAATCAATGGGCTGCGGTAACATCCGGAATACTCCAGGGAAATGTTCTTGGCCTCCTCATCATTATGATATGTTAAAATGCCATCGACACCGGCATCGTTACCAAATTAAAATGCTATCGACACCGGTGTCGTTACCAAATAAAAATGATATCGACACAGGCATCGTTACCAAATTGAAATGACATCGACACAGGCATCGTTACCAAATTGAAATGACATCGCCACCGACGTCGTTACCAAATTAAAATGCCATCGACACCGGCGTCGTTACCAAATGAAAATGACATCGACACCGGCGTCGTTACCAAATTACAGTAAAATGCCATTAACACCAACGCCATTACCAAATTAAAATGCAATCGATACCGGCGTCGTTACCAAATTAAAACGACATCAAAACCGGCGTCGTTACCAAATTAAAATACCATCGACACTGGCGTCGTTAACAAATTAAAATGACATCGACACCGGCATCGTTACCAAATTAAAATGGCATCGACACCGGCGTCGTTACAAAATTAAAATGCCATCGACACCGGCGTCGTTACCAAATTAACATGACAACGACACCGGCATCGTTACCAAATTAAAATTACATCGACACCGACATCGTTACCAAATTAAAATGCCATCGACACCGGCGCCGTTACCAAATTAAAATGACGTTGATACCGGCGTCGTAACCGAAATAAAATGACATCGACACCGGCATCGTTACCAAGACATCCAAATTTGATGATGACCCAAAACACTGCCTCAATGCGGACGGTGAGCAAGACCGTATAACTTTCCCAAGCGATCTTAATAAATTAGAGAACTTGTCTGGTAAATGGCAAATGGACTGTAATATTGAAAATGCGCTGTTATGCACCACTAAACACACAATAGAAATATTAGGTACACGATAGCAAACCAGCTGTAGGATAATGCCGTGGGCATGCCCCGCACTCTAGTCGCCTCCCCAGAAACACCGTCATAAGGTGAGGCCCAGCGCATACTCCGCACAGAAGCCACTCCTCTCAATAGTTGTTTAAGATAGCCCAAATACATTTTCTGCTCACTAATCACACTATTTCAGCAGCAGCCGTAAGATGACTCGCCGTACAATGTCACGCGCGTGCTTCACCCAGTGGCACACCTCCTCAAGAGTCCCCCACGTTGAGTCCAAGCGCATGATTGGTTCAGATGCCCTCCCATCATAACAGGTGACGTACACGATGAGGCTGAACACATGATTCGTTCATAGTTCACCCCACTCAACAGTTGTCTTAAGATGAAGCCAAGTGATTGCACGGCTCTGCAGCCTCCTTTCTGAAGATGCGACGTATAGATGAGGCTCGCCCATCCTAGAAGTCGCCTGAAGATGAGGCCCAGAGGAGGCTTTGCACAGAGCAGATCTCCTAACAGTCGTTGCTAGATTAGGCCAAGGGCCTGCTCAGCTAACTAGCCTGTCTCTTTCAACAGACTCAGTAAGGTTAGGCCAAGGGCCTGCTCAGCTAACTAGCCTGTCCCTTTCAACAGACTCAGTAAGGTTAGGCCAAGGGCCTGCTCAGCTAACTAGCCTGTCCCTTTCAACAGACTCAGTAAGGTTAGACCAAGGGCCTGCTCAGCTATCTAGCCGGTCCCTTTCAACAGACTCAGTAAGGTTAGACCAAGAGCCTGCTCAGTTAACTAGCCTGTCCCTTTCAACAGACTCAGTAAGGTTAAGCCAAGGGCCTGCTCAGCTAAGTAGCCTGTCCCTTTCAACAGACTCAGTAAGGTTAGGCCAAGGGCCTGCTCAGCTAACTAGCCTGTCTCTTTCAACAGACTCAGTAAGGTTAGGCCAAGGGCCTGCTCAGCTAACTAGCCTGTCCCTTTCAACAGACTCAGTAAGGTTAGGCCAAGGGCCTGCTGAGCTAACTAGCCTGTCCCTTTCATCAGACTCAGTAAGGTTAGGCCAAGGGCATGATTCGCTAAAAGGTCACCGAAGTTACCAGTCACTGACATGAGGCCAAGCACAAGCGTTGCTGAAAACCCTCCATCTCAACAGCTGTAGTAATTGAGACAAGTGAGAAGACGGTCTTTCTCAGCAAGCTAATTAAGATGTGACATGAACGTGCTTTGCTCAGATTGAGTCCTGCCTTCAAGACAGTTACCGTAAGATGAGGCCACGAACATGATGCGCTCAAAGAACTTCCCTCTCAGCAGCCGCCGTAACATGAGATCAAAGCGCATCATTCGCTACGATGCGCGTCGATCTCATGTTACGGCGGCTGCTGAGAGGGCCGCCAGACGATGAGGTCAATGTCGTGCTCTGGTATCCTCAGCCTCCGTAGGAGGAGGCCAGGCGAGGTATCGGTCGGAGGCCGCGGTTTTTAATAACCTCTATTAAATGAGGCTAAGCGCATGCTTAGCAGTCGCCGTACAATGAGGTCAAGTAAAATTTCGCTGAAATGACACCCCACTCAACAGTCACAGTAAGATGAAGCCAAACACATGCTTCATTCAGAAGAAGCTCCTCCCAACAGTCCCCGTTACATGAGGCCAAGCGTTCCGAGGCCGTCCCGGCCAAGAACATCCGTCAGATGAGGCCAAGTGCATCCTTCGCTCAGCTCACTAGGGTAGGAATTTATTTCCTTCGGTACTGCGGCGATTGATTCCGCCGCACTAGCGGCGGCATCCATGCGGGCCGTATGTGAATTTACAGTATAGCATAGATGTCATGTCCAGGAAAGGGTGGCCAAATACTCAACCGATCATTGGCCTAACAATACTCCTGACGTGCAGTGATCGCCGTGATTGCAATGGTTCATCGACGGCCACCAGTTAGATGTCGCTCGAAAATGTTCTTGGCGCCCTCTTCAACATGTATTGGCTATGCTGGTATGTACCACACAAAAGCCGAGTTCTTAAAGTGTGTATGAGCGCACATGGAGCCTCCAAGTTGTTATTTAACAAGTACAAACTGATAATCTTCATGTATGAAAGTCATGCTGAACTCTTGCACAGATCAGTGGTAGAAATGCTGGCTAAGAATTGTGTATTACGATATTGATTTCTCTCTTTACCACTACACTGCATCTGCATGTTATGCTGCTTCTTGCGATTACCAGATTCCTGATCACAGGCAGTACAGCTACATCGTGATCCATTTTTGTTATCATTCTTAGTCAAACGCGTGTCATCAGAACAAATATCACATGCCAATAGACGTTACCACACGTTGCCTCTCTTTTGTCAATGGAATATTCACCTACTGTGTCACATCATTAACTTTTCCGCTGCGGTGATTGTCTACAAAGTTTTGAATCATTAAACTTACATTGATAATGGGTTTTTCCTTAGAAATAATTCTATGTATGATCTTCGTAACAATGTGGATTTGCAAAATCACCGACATTCGTCCACACAGTCCCAACTATAATGAAAATACAGAGCTGCTAAAACCTGGAGCTCGATTACCATAGATATAAGAACGGTTGAAGTATAGCTACCTTCAAACGTAAACTAAAATTATACCTGTTTAAACTGGTACGTGCAGAAACGTGCAGAAATTCTGTAGATCCATTTATTCTATTTTTTTCTTGCTTCATATTCTCAAATTTCCAATTATCCTGTTCACGTAGAAATCCGTTCATTTATTTTACCCATCAATTATGAGTCATTCAGATATATATTTTTTCATGTGCATATGTTAATACGTCATGCTAACTATGCAGTTAGTTTCAGATTGGTGTCATCGTACGTCAAAAAAATGTGTGAGCAATGTAATTGACAACCTCATGTATTTATAGTCAGTTGATGCAGAAAATAGTTCTGATAGAGAAAACGTCGGTGATCGGACTTACTTTGTTTATTTTTCTTGAAATTAATGGTTCAATGTAATGCTTGCATCTGTCTCGACTTATTGGAAAGTGAAGAGCAGAGGATGTCCTCCAACAATGTTCATCGTTTGGTCCTTACTCCTCCACCCTAGTTAATAGTTAATAGAAAATTCATCTTAGCAGCAAGTGTTGTCTCCAGAACACCTCACGCTGACGAAGGCCTGGTACGTATCATCTGTGTATTCTGATATTGCTGTTATTTTGTCAACATGCCTTTATACCTAAGTAAGCCTTTAAATCCCTAAATTCCTAAATAATTTTTTTCGAGGTTACTAAATTCAATTTTAAAACGATATTGTGATTGAGGTATAGTCACAGCTCGACAGGTTTTAATGAGAGCAATACAAAATTAAAGCACGTGCAAACAATTTTTGCAATCTTACGGTCTACTCTTATTTATCGTACTTGTGGAATGAAATAACTATGTTGAGTCATCAATTAGCTGCTGACAGTGTCATTGCGTTGTCACTTCTATGTGCTTCGAAGTATGTTACTGTTGCGCTAGATTGTCATGCAAACTTTTATTTAACATATACGGTATCAACCAATTCGAAACGATCGATTATATTAATGCAATTACGGGCAGCATTTCAAATGAAATTGCTTGACAAGCGAATAATTTCGTGGAAACCCTTCGGTTCGAGTATGAGGCACTTTTGTTGTCTGCAGAGCACTTGCTGGGTACGCACAGTTTAGCCTTGTTCTGCACACGACGTGGAAATAGGATATGCAGCTTGAAATTAGGCCACCTCCCTCAACAGTCGACGTAAAATGAGGCCAAGTGCGTGCTTCGCTCAGAAGTTGCCCCACCTAACACTCGTCTTTGGACGAGTCCCTGCGGATGTTTTGCTCACAGACTGCCACTCTCAACAGCCACCGTAAGCTGAGGCCAAGGGCCTGATTGCTCCTCTCAACAGCCACCGTAAGCTGAGGTCAAGGGCCAGATTGCTCCTCTCAACAGCCACCGTAAGCTGAGGTCAAGGGCCTGATTGCTCTTCTCAACAGCCACCGTAACCTGAGGTCAATGGCCTGATCTGCTCACTAACCTCCCCCTCTCACCAGCCGTGGTAAACTCTCCACTGCCCTTAACTTCCCAGCATCTCGCTGTTAAAGCACGACCAACAGGACCGCCCATATGTAGTAAATCCGAAACTTCAAAGCTCCTGAATGACTGGTACAGCCAAGTCATAAACTGGTGGAACCATTTTAAGCCCAACAGAAAGTTTACGGCCAAAGGACTGCAATCATGTGATAGAAAGAATCTGAAGAAACTGTGTCATTCAGAATTACCCGGTGGGAGATGACGTGTGCAGCTTCAATTTCTCCGAAAGTAAGGTTCAAGCCCTTCATTTAATTTACATTTACAGATGCATGTATTTGGAATTAAGTAATTAATTGGCACAGGCATCCCCGCTGTGGTTTTTCCTTTCGGTTTTGAATGCTTTGCAAGCTGAGATCAGAAGATGTGCATATTGCTTGATAAAACATGAACTCGAACAGGAGATTAACATTGGAAATCACGTTAACATTCTCACACACTCAAAATATCTCAGGAAAATAGACTAATTGTTGATCCACGAAGGCAATCATGCTGCTTAGAACATGTTCCGGTAATGCACATATATGCACACAAATATATAATAGAGATGGACTCATGATAATAGCTGTGAAGAGATAATGCTAATACAAAATATGTATTTATTCTGTTTCTGTCGGTTGGGTTAGTTTTATTCCGAGAATCGTAGGTATAGGCATATAATATAATACATTTAGTTACTTCTATTTTTGGATACAAGCGAATGTACAATTAATTATTTAAACGAAACCTTCGGATAATCTTATTTCCTTGAGTAGCTCTCCAAGAAAGTTCTCCTGAAATATTTCTTACGAGTTTTTTGCTCAATCTGATTTTTATTTAATTGGTTTGATATGACGTCGGGAATTAACAATTTATCTCGTTAGATCAATATACACATTTTGATTGGATAATATAAGAGATAAGCCGGCATTCCTTCCCTTTCGTAAGTTCTTTCGTTGAAATCAAGGCATGAACCATCCATACCTCTACAGTTGTTATCATATATACGATCGCAATCCACCCAGTCTATTTCACTTCCTGTTTCGTATATTTTCCCATAATCCACTCCCAATATTTTGTCTAGACGAACTGTTTCCATTTCGCCCCTCTCACTTGCAGCTGCTAACCTGTCTTATCTCTTATTTCATGTCTCAACTCACTCTACTTCAGAGAGCATCTCGCCAGCCAGTGATGCCTCTACACAGCCATTGTATGATTGGCCGCACTGAGAGTGTCCATAACAGAGAGGTTTACTGCCGCGTACTTTCATTAGACGGAGCGAATTGCAGGTGCCTCCTACCTACACCTTCCCTGCAGTTGTAGCAGTGTGCATGAATATCTTTCTACCTGTTATATGTTTTATTGTGTAGCATATCTTCTCTATTCATTGTCTTTTAAAGCAACACCCCATTGTAGATTGTGTGAACTACAGTCTCGATTTATGAATAGGTGAGGTGTACTGGTGACATTCGTATCCTGAACTCTTTTTTTTTCCCTGAGCTGTCCCTTGAACTTTGAATCTTCGCCACTGAGCAGTAAGGTATGTCAATAAGCTCTTTGAATATGAGAAGCTAAGGAATCGTAGTTTGGACGGAATCCAGAGTCTACGGTGGGTTACGAACAAGGATGTCTTCAGCTGAGGTCATGTTATGGGGAAGGTATATAGAACTGTTCATGTACATCTTCGTATGCTGTTTGTATAGCTTGCCCTTACTATTCATCGTCTCGTTGGTTTCCGCTCATTGTATATTCACAAGGTTTACCACCCTGCATGCCAAGTGAAGCAGGAGTGACCGGAATAGCTTCTCGTTTATGTACGACGATTTCAGTGTCTTCTCACTCTCGCCAGTACCTTACCTGCAGTGCCACGCACTTTGAATTTTCCTAAGAGTATCACTTATTTGCTTATACCAGCACCTTCCCTAAAGGGCCGAAGCGTTTGATTATACAGAGCGTATCACTGGCTCCACAGTACCAGCAGTTACCCGGCGAGGCCGCATCCTCTTATCAAAGGGAGCGTATCACGGGTTCCTCATACCAATGCCGCACAATTTGATTGGACGAAACGTATCATCGGCTCACTCCTTCAACTACATTCGCTGCAATGTCGTGCACTCATACCAGCATCTTCCCTGCAGTGTCGCGCCATTTGTTGGGACGATGCGTACTACTGGTACACCACCATCATTTTCCCACCTCATACCAGTCCCATCGCTACGACAGGTTACGAGATAATGCAACGGGTGACGGCGATGACGAGCTGCCAACGAGAGTGCATACAATGCTTCTACTATTCGCTGCATGTAGCACGTATCTACCTACAGATGGTTCTCGACGTACAAATGATGTTAATACTTGCTGTATCTGCCAGCTAATAAACAGATAAAATACTTTGTAGTCGCCAGTGACTTTTAGGAGTTTCTATTTGTACTTTTATTTGTGATTCAGTGAGTGGCGGGTACACCGAACGGTGCCAAGTGACGTAACCAGAGCAATAGAAGCTGCCCCTATTCGTCCTATTTATACGTTTTTTTTTCATATGTTTCAATACAAAATCATACCTGCTGTGTAATTTAGTTTGGCATGCACAAAACAGTGAACGTACGAATGACTTTCCGTCTTTATTCTCACAGAATATCCGTAGATAAAATATAAGGTGGATTCACACGAAGTGTCTAAATAACCGTTTCAATACCACATAAGGATGATTGACCGCACTCGGCGAAGAAAAGTCTGTGTCATTCTTAAATACAACGATGATATCACATTTTTCTCATCAGCCCTACGACAACCGTTAGCTAAGCAAGGTTTAACGCGGGATCATACGCAGGCATTCATTACTGAGATTACCAAGCTTAATAGATACTGAGATTACCAAGCTTAATAGATGCTGGAATTGTCATAAGAGATCATCCTCAAAGACATAAACCATCATGATTGAATGCGTTCCCAGTTCCTGAAGTGTTCGTCAGAAACTAATATTCCTAACTAATATATGAAACTGGGAATTACAAGATGCACACATCCGTGAACCGACTGAGAGTTGGACACGATCAGTCAATTTAGTCAATATTAAATACGAAGGACCAGTGTCCAATGGAATTGGTCCAGCTTCCAAATGATTAGAAAATGATACAAAGAAGTGACCATATCAGTTCCATGTTTGACTGTCAGAGCCGAACTCAACAGCTCGTGATGTTGACTTTTAATGTCGCATAAGATCTCAATGCAGCCTGATTCAATTTAACAAAGAAGCTATACTGTTTGGTACGTGATGATTTTTTTTATAAGAACTGTTTTTACTCTATTAAATGTCAATAAGTTTAAACTCGTCGTCGGGCCAGAGGTACGGGAAACTCAACAACGTAATAGTAACGAACGTAGTCAACCAGTTTTCTAGACCTTATTTACAGAAACGTTTCAGGGCAGGACGAATAAGAAAATAGGATTATATCTATAAAATCGAAGTATCAGGCAATATTTCTATAAATCAGTCAACTTTTGATGTTGGTTCGACTTCTGCGTAACACCTCAACGTCTGAACGATGATTTAACTGCACGTCTGTGCTGCGAGAAAACAGGTTTTTAAATGAATCGGGTTATGAGTACTGATGAAATAGCTGTATATTCAGTTTACTGAATGTATCACTGATTATAACAGATGGAAAAATGACTACATAACACTCATGCTAACAATAATTATCGGAGAGGAGTAGATAATGTACCGGACTGCAAAATGAGTATGTCGTTTGTAATGAAACTCGATGCTGTAAACATTGTTAGAGGATTAAATCTGACAGTTTCAAAAATATTATAAACTCAATGAAAAGAAAAAAAAACTCAAGTTCTTCCCTAAGCAATGATGATACATGGCTCATCATTGGTCTACTATTTCTCCCATCCTCAATATCTGGGCAAGATTTGGAGCTTCCTCGAATTCACGTGTGCCTGAGAGTTGGACGGCATTTGGTCCTGAAAGGATGGTGTTTGGACCTGAGGCTAACAATACGTCTGTCCTATTTGCGCAGTTTGAAGTTAAGAGTAGGTCCCTGGGTGGATCTGACGAGGACAGTGTAAGGCTCTAATACGAACGTTGTGTGAGGTTTGGAAAGGACAATGTGTGGACTTGAATATGGCAGCTAATGGAACTGAGAAAAACGAATTTTGGATCTGGCAGAACGCGAACCTTGATATGACGGGTCGTTGGCCTTTGTCGTAAGGGGTTATTGCATAGACTATTTATATTTTGACCGGAAAACGTGAGTTGGGCCTGTTCGCCATCCTTAAAAAAATGTTCCTTCGGCTTGTGATCAAAAGGATTGTTATATTGGAGACAGGAGCACTCACATTTTGAGTGTAACATTTATAACAACATGGCCTACACTGCCTTGTTCATATCCTCAAATGAGCATCCGCGGTTGTACGATTCAGAATTTCAAATTATCTCCAACGTATAGGGGGTCATTTATCTCTCATACATAAATAAATAAATGCTTTGCATCCTAAATACTTGTTCCTTTTCTTCCTGACCACTGCATGAGACCCTAATATGAAGGTATAATCAACACAGAAGGTTTGCCTAGCTTCCATATATAAATGACGTTTCTAGAAAAGCGTAAACGTATCGCTATTTCTACGAGGCTCCATCGAATAAATGACCGCCATGTCGAGGCGGCACGAGTTATCGGCTGCTCTCATGCTAAGCAAAGTAAGGGTGGGTGCGAATACCGGTGCTCTGAAGGGCAGGGCAGTAGTGAGAACATTTATGGGGTGAGGTGCTATCTATGATAATGAAAAATTCGTTTAGGTTTAGTGCGATATGTACCGTCATGGGTTTTCTTGACATTAAAGTCAGGGTCGATACATGAATGAAATTAGACATGATGACATAAATAAATTGTATTAAACCAATCGTAAATGAAGTAATATATGGACGAGGGTTGATTACGTCTATTGTGAGCGATGGTTATTAAAAACTATGTTTCTGATTTGTTCAAGTGTCATCATGTGAAAGGAACCAACAAACCGCACAAATGAGTCTGATTATTTGAAGTGGGTCAACCAGTGATGTTTTGTGGTGTACATGTTCTGTCTGTGTCCCAGGCGTCCCATTTTATGCAGTCTTCCATGATGTGCTCACTCGACCACTCACTTACTTGAGCACCAACTTGGCAATTCGCAAATATGAATAAACAGCACAGTCTGTGTCCTGGTGTCCCATTTTGTGCAGTCTTCCATGATGTGTTCACTCGACCACTCACTTACTGTAGCACCAACTTGGCAATTCGCTAATATGAATAAACAGCACTCTCATGCACCAGAATACCATCATGCCAACAA
>SDVV010003970.1:0-20704 GCA_016164225.1 Gammarus roeselii
TAATTCTTTATCTGGGGTCCATCCCATTGACCAGTTCTTTTTTCACCATTTCTTAGTGTTTGCCTGACACGTCTGTTGGAGGCAATTGTTAGGTAAGCGTTAAGTTGGTTGCACTCTCATTTCTTCCTGTACTTGTGGGCTGGTGGAAGTGAGACCCTTATCAAATCTAACCAAACTCAGGTGGAGAACTACCCTCATAGGGCTATTTACATCAACTTTGGTCTGGGCAGATCCTGGGGGACATTGGTCAGTTCGTTTTCCCCTTGTAGAGTGGGGCTCATTTAGGCTTTAGGTTTGGACAGCACAGCTTGGCCTGCCTGGGAGTCTACCATCAAACTAACTGTAAGTGTTGACTCAACAGTAAGTGACAATAAGCTGCCCAAAAGAAGGCATGCAAATATATAAATAAAATAGTTAGCCTACTCTGGAATCCATTCAGGTAACCAACACAAGTAGAGCACAGTCAATGCCTTTCTGACTAAAGTAGAAGACAGTTAGACTGCTCTCAAAGCAGTAAATAAATCAATAATAATAGTTAGATCACACAAATTGAACATTTAGTATATATAGGAGAGGCAAGCTGCCCCTATAATAACATAAGGTAGTTAGCAGCTAAATTAGTGATTGAGCACCAAATAATTCAATGCCAGTTCAGGCATAATTAGTAATATAGTGGCTAGACAGGCTGCAGCTAACCCAGATAATCACATAATTGAAGTAGCACAGTTGCATAATTAGGATCACAATAATTAGAATAATCAGAAACATAGGCAATAAATATCACTGGGTACAGCAATTAAGGTACAAAATAAATATAATCAAAGTAGAGCTGGTTAATGTATATTCAGAAGATCACAAGGAATTATTGCAGAATTAACACCAAAGGATAGAAGTCATAAATATAACAATAACAGCATAATATAAATAAAATTCTTCTGTTGCCAACCTCACTAGCATCCTAATTCCTGTGCTGTGGTTCATGGGATTTTTGTCTGCTGTTAAAGCATTATTTGCTGGAGTAACATTTGTGTGATTAAAGAAGAATCTCTAACTCATATTAACTGTGACAATTATAAATTGAATTCATTATCCACTATTTATTGATCATGTCCTGATATTCATTCCCTATCCTGTTTACTTTATCTTCACAGTCACAGATAAAGATTTCCTTAACAGTCTATTCCACAGTAATTAACCCTACAGAACACAACGCAGTGTACTAGTTCAACACCCACTATTGATCCTGCCATATGTTGCTGGTTGTTCTGGGGTGAACAGCATATAGTCGAACATTTATTACATTTTTCCCTTGAGGCTGGTTCTACCCCAAGGATTCCCACGACATATTTATGGTGCTGTGACACTTCACAAACATCTGGCCTAATAAGTATTTTCATCAAGTGGAGGTTTCTCTTGGTCGCCTTTTTTTTTGCATGTCACGGACTAAAAGAGGCACAATGGCATTAATTGATGAGCTCTTGGGAGCAGTTGGAGGAGCTGACAAAACAGAAGAGAATATGAAACCTATGAATCTTTCAGGAGGGGATGATGATAATTTTTGTTCAGGATCTGGAGAGGAGGAGGAAGCAATAGAAGAAAATCTTGCACATATCAGTCAATTTCTAGAAAATTTACACAAGAGAGGAACAGACAATTTACCCATCAAGTCCATGAGTAAATTGCATAGCCTGCGAGATCAGCTGCACAAATTGGTGCCGGCCACTCTCAAAGCAGGAGGTGAGGACACAAAGTTAAAGAAGCCTAAAGAAGAATCTGTCATAAAACATACTGATAATTTGAAATACAGGGAAAAGGGAGCTATTCCCAAAATAACAAGAGGCCAAAAAGTCAGCAGCATGTTGGTGGAAAGAGGAGCCACTGCTCAAGAGAGGTATAGCATCAAAGAAAGACAGCAAGACTGCTTTGATGAAGCCTAAACTTAATAAAATTAAGCACGACAACAAAAGTAAGAACAACTCAGAGGAATCGTTGGCAGAAACTATAGTTCCCTCTGTGTTTCAGATATGAGTTCCTGCATTGAGTCCAGTGATTCTTGCGGTGAATCCAGCAATAGCATTAACACTAGCAGTAGTGATAATTCTGCCGAGTGGATATCAAACAAAAAAATGAGTAAAAATAAACCATCAACAAAGACATCACCTGTTGGTAACATGCAGCAACTTATGAATGCAATGAGTCGGTTAGATGCACGTAAAATACCCCATATTGAGAAATTTGAAATAAGTTCTGGCCAGGAGTTGATGTCCTACTTGAAAAAGTTTGAGCATTTCTGCAAGAACAACTTCAGAGGAGATAGAGCGCTTTGGATTGGTGAGCTAGAACATCATCTATCTGGAAAGATACAAAATGCATTTAAAGCCATGAGAGATGTAGAAGACACCTATGAAGATGCAAAGGAGAAAGTAGTAGAGTGGTATGATAATATGAAGGAGATAAGAAAAAGTAAAAATAAAGAGAAGTTCAGAAATGCAAAGTATGTGAAAGGAGAAACTTTGTATATCTACAGCTTGAGATTGGAAAAGCTGTTCAAGATTGCTCACCCAAAGCATGCTATGAACACTAGCCAGCCTTGCAAGAGAGATTCATTGCAACTATTCCAAAAACTGTCAAAGGAATGATGACAGCTCAGATTATGTCTTACAAAATGAAAGATAAAAAGATTGCATGGAAAGAAATCAAAAAGCTTGCAAGATATTATGACCTTGAAAAGCAGAAGGAAGAAGAAAAGAAGGAAGATGATCCTGAATCTGACCAAAAAATTGTAATTAATGTTGGAAAACCAAATAAAGGTAATGATGTAGCTACACAAAAAGAGGAAAGTTACCATATTAATAAATACAAAGGAAAGATTTACTATTCAGAGGAGTTCAAGAAACCAAATCAAAACAACAGGTCACAGCAATATAGAGATCATATACCTAACACAATTTTTTTGCCTCAATTTACAACAGTCACTAATTCTGATAATCATAAATATGGAAGAGACAACAACAACAACAACAATTTTCAAGGCCAGGATAGATACAACATGATATATACTTATAGTAACAATAATAATTCAACAGCTAACAGCAACTATGGTCAACAAGGTAAACAATGGCAAACAGGTCCAGTGTTCACTCGACCAAACAAAAAACTGAGAGGCAGTGCAACCACCTGTACATTCTGCAACAGAATTGGGCATATGGTCTCAAATTGTAGAACTAAGTGGAACTGTTGCTACTCATGTGGTACACACGGTCATTATTTTGCAGACTGTCCTCAGAATCCACAAAAATTCCGACCGCGGTCACACTCTTCCCAGCCACTAGGCCGAGCTAGATTTCCTTTTGGAACTCGAATAAATGACAACAATAACATGGGCTACAACACTTTTCATAACAATAGACACAGCCAATCTCAACCTATAAATAATAACCAAAGTAATCTTGGCATCAAACAAACCAGTCACAGGAGACATAACAGTGAGGGGTATGAAAACTCTACAAGAATGAGAGAGCAGTTAAACTCAAACCCTCTGGTCTAAATGGGGCTAGATCAGAGAAGGGGAACAAGAGGTCCTCAAACAAATCAGTAAAGTCTTCAATTCAATTGGAAAATGAGTATGATTGTCTTGAAGATGAACTATTGTATTCAGATGCGGAAAAAAATTAGAATGAATTCATATCTTGTGTACCCCTTGACAACAGAAGCAACACCCCAAATAGACAGAAGCGTACAACTAGAGAGAACTTTCATAATTTAAATAAAAACCAAACAAACAAAGAAATCAATTCTGCCGGCAATTCACATTCTGGACTACATAGAGCATCATTAGTCCATTTAGCTGCTTTGCTACCTGAAAACCTAATTACCATAAAGGTGAAAGTAGAAAATGTTGAAGCAGTTGCTCTTATTGATACAGGTGCAACAAATAATTTAATATCTCAGAAAATTTGTCATGCAGCAAAATTACCAGTTGACCCAAGGGATATCATAACAATTCAAGGATTAGGAAAATCTGAAATTAAAACCAAAGGTACTGTGAATATTGAAGTTTCTCTGTTTGGCTCTAGTTTAGGTAACTCAGATTTTGATATTGTTCCTGATACCAGCATCGAATGTGATCTTATTTTAGGTGTAAAGTTCCTTAAAGAAAACAACTATATTATTAATATGTCAAAATGTAAACTAACTCAAGCTGACGCTGATGGATCCAGAGCGGATTACTATGTGCACAAAAATGGTAGCATACTGGCAATGGTACATGAAAATGTTCCTGTTTTTGCTGCTGCAAATGTCGCTATAGAGAAGGGAAAGTTGACAAAAGTTCCAATACGCAATAAAAAGAACCCATATGGACCAGAACATCATTTCTATTATGAAGGAAAGATAAATAATAAGAAGTGTAAAGGAGTAGATGGCATTGTCCAGCTTCACACTGGTGAGGCATGTGTCTTGGTGCATAAAAAGCAAGAGGAGACTTCTAATTTTTGTAAAATAAAAATGAATGAAAAAGTAGGAGTAGTGAGCACGCTTGTAGAACTGGAACCAGAAAATGATAAAAATCCTATCACATGGACAGATGAAACTCTGAAAGAAATCATTAATATTGGAGAAAATAAGTGAAGATGAAAAGAATATGGTTTATGAAATGCTTCTGGAAACACAAGATGCATTTGGCAAACATGAATATGAGGTAGGCAGAGCTAGAGTCATTTCACATGTAATAGAATTGACAAATAACACACCAATTTGGCAGAAACCTCGTTGTTTTGCTGAGCCTGTAAACCAAGAAATTGAGCGACAGTGTGAGGAATTGAAAAAGTTAGACAATTGAAGATAGTAACTCACCATTTTCATCTCCCGTGGTTCCTGTGCGCAAAAAGGATGGTCAGTTAAGACTGTGCATCGATTACAGAAAAATAAATAGTGTAACAAAGCAAGAAAAATTTCCAATGCCTAACCTATCAGACTCAATTTATAGTGCACATGATATAAATTATTTGACCAAACTAGATCTTATAAAAGGCTATTACCAAGTTCCATTAGAGGATTCAAGTAGGCAGTATACTGCATTTAGCACTCCGCACAACCACTATCAATTCAAAACCCTGTCGTTCGGACTCAAAAATTCAGGTATAGCATTTCATAAAATATGCAACAAATACTTCCAGAATATTGTTTCAAAAATGTCATAGTATATATAGATGATATTCTTATAATGACTAAAACCTACCAAGAACATCTTGAGCTGGTAGAGGAAATTTTGAAAACTCTTCATGCTAATGGTATCAAAATTAAAGTAAGTAAATGCGAATTTTTTAAATCTGAAGTAACATTTTTGGGACATGTCATCAGTAATTCTGGTATCAAAAAGTCACAAGAATACATAAACAAAATTAAAGTATTCCCAAATCCTCAAAACTGTGACTGAACTACGTCAATTTCTAGGACTAGTAAATTTTCAGTGCAAATTCATTGATAAGTGTTCAGTTGTGACAAAACCATTGTCAGAATTGACTGGTGGACCAAAGAGAAAGGCATTAGTATGGACAGAGGAAATGGAAACATCTTACAAAACCTTGAAGGATAGATTAGTTCAGGATGTAATCTTATCATACCCTGACTACTGCAGCAAGGATGCCGAAAAGCTTGAGCTATTTGTTGACGCTTCTGGAGTTGGCGTTGGCGGTTGCTTGGTACAGAAACAAAATGGTCAATACAAGACAATCGGTTACTCATCCATGACATTTTCAGCTGCACAATGTAGATACTCTACTATAGAAAGAGAACTAGTTGCTATTAGATGGGGTGTCAGAACACTTAGACCATTTTTATTTGGGGTACAGTTCATTCTATACACAGATCACAAACCATTACTGTACCTACACAATATGTCCAGAGAAAATTCTAGGTTAATGAGAACAATAAATGAATTAGCCGAGTCCGATTTTCAGATTAGATACAGACCTGGCATCGATAATGAAGCGGCTGATACCATGTCTAGGATTGTCAAAGTACCATCACCGGAAGACTATGACAGATCAATTAATAAAAATGAACTGCCTAAAGGGTTACATCTAACCAAACAAGTAGAAGGAGGTGGTAATTCACTATTTATATCAGTTATGGAATGTCTAGAATACATAAGAGATGGAGAGGATATTAGTAAAACAGATCTACCAGAGAATCATCTTGAGTTAAGGCAGAAAGCAGTTCAGCAACTTCTTGAACACCCTAGTGAATTTAATATAACACTAAACAAAGAAAAAAGAAAACATTTGAGTTGTACGAAACATGATGGACACATACCTTCAAAAGAAATTTTCTTAGCTATTTGCAAAATTTTAGATGTAGACATTTGGGTTCATCATGGAATGATAGCACCAGTTATTTACAAGATTGATAACAGTAAGACTGAAAGAAACATTATACATCTATAGTGCATATCAGGAATTCACTTCAACCCAGTACACACCAAACGTAAAGGTGCTCAAATGATTAATATTGTTAAGGATAGGAGTCTCAATGTTGCCAGAAACCACAAGCTAATTCCTGAAACTACTGAGAAGGAAATGGAAGATAGTGAGTGGGAGCAGGTTTTATGTGATATTGATAAGATCAGAATCTCTTGTGAACACAAACTCTCCCCTTATGCAAGTTGTGTAGCAAAAGTAGGCACTGTTTCATTCTGTGTCATTGTTGACACTGGTGCTCAAGTCAGCTTACTAAGTGAAACTGTTTGGAAGTCTATACAAAATGCAAACTCTGACCTTAAATTAGAACCAGTTAAAAATAACAAACTTTCAGGAATAGACAGTACAGAAACTTTAGTATTAGGTGTAGTTGAGCTAAAGTTAGAATTTCTTATAGCAGATTCAATTTTGCAAATGCCATTTGCAGTGGTTAAAGACTGCGATATGCCATGCTGTTGCATAGTTGGGGCAAACTTCTTGTCTAAAAACAAAATAATTATAGATTACACTACTGCTAAAATGTACAATTCAACTGGATCCCTAATTTACCAATTGCTAAGCAATGATTCTAACATCAAGTGTTGTTACAGGTATGATGTAGCTGCTCTGGTCTGTTCAGTTGCAAACACAAACAGTTCAGACATTAGTCATGACAAAGATGAATCAATTTCAGAAGTTAAAAATAAGGTCAAATTCATGTTACCCTTGGAAACTTTAACTTCCTTACAAAATAAAGACTATGCTACTAAGCAATTAAAGAGACATCTGGTAGAAAACATCCCTCATAACACATGGAAATCCAAAAATTTAGATCAGTTCAAGAGATACCGCAAGTTCATGCGAGTTCAGTCTGATCTTTTAGTTATTGACCTTTATGGGAGAACAGTGCCTGTAGTCTCTTTCCCACTTTTGGTAGAAATAGTCCACAAAACCCATATCAAGCTAGCTCACATAGGTAGAACAAAATTAAGAGATTTAATTACCCAAAGTTTTTGGCACCCAGCAATAAATGCAGTAACCCAAGATGTATGTACCTCATGTTCCCACTGTCAGCTGTATAAAATTTCATCACAGTTGGTTTCACCTCCTATTATCAAAATTCAATCTGCCCATCCATATGAGTTGGTAGCCATGGATCTCTTACAATTTCCAAAGTCTTCTCTAGGCAATATTGCAGCACTTGTTATTGTGGATCATTGTTCCAAATTTCTCATGGCAGCTCCTATTAAAGATAAAAGAGCAATCACTGTTGCCAAAATTGTCAAAGAACAAATCCTAACCCACATGATTGCAATCCCAAGCAGAGTACTCACTGATAATGGTCCGGAGTTCATTGCTGCAGAATTTAATCAAGTACTAGATCAATTTGAAATTAAACATGTACATTCAACCAAGTACAAGGCCTCAGGCAATGGTGCTGTTGAACGTTCAAACAGAACCATAATAGAACTATTGAGGGGCCTAGTAAGTAAAAATCCACTTACTTGGGATAAAGAACTTCCCAAAGCTTTAGTTATTTATAATAGTACAAAGCACTCACAACTTGGTATCTCCCCGTCTCAATTTTTGTTGACAAAATCACATAATATGGACAATCCTTTGCCTGTGGACAGTTACACACTAGAATCATGGAAGGAAGGACATCCAAAATTTGCACCTTACAAATTAGGACAGAAAGTTGCTTACAAAATTAATAAAATAGGACACCAACTCAAGTACAAATTAGGCAGAAAGTATTTAGGACCTTTTGAAATAATCAAAATTCAATGAGATCAGAAACTGTGAAGGCAGTGATAATGTAATAAAGGTCCACTATAAACAAATGAAACCTTGGAAAGACCTACCCATGTACCTACAAAAATACTTAGAGGTAGTTGATTTAGAATCAGAGGCATTGTCTGAAGATAGTGAGCCTTCATCAGGGAGCTACGGACCCATGCCTTGCTGTATATTTAGCAGCAGTAGCAGCAATACAGAAAGTAGAAGTGAACAGAGTGAAATAAATTCACTCAGAATTACTTCTAAAAAATCTAGGTCTGTTAGAAACCACAAAGAAATTTCAATCCCTAGTAGGAAGCTGGAAAACTCTGTAGTCAGCCAAGAGCAGAATATGAGGGAGATGATAACCAGCAAACCAGACTTGGTTAAGAGACATCAAAAGAAAAAGGTAAAATTATGGGAGAGTACTTAAACTCCTATGGAAGAAGGAAACAAACATAATCACTCTAAAGAGAGCAGAAAATATATTTTGTCAACCTCTCCATATTCTGTGACTGCTGAATCTTCTGAGGAATTAGCAAATCTGCCATGCAGTGTGCCTTCTAATAATAGACCACTCAATTATAATGAACCAGATCTTCATAATCAAGAGGTACCACCAGTTTCAGACTCAAAACAAACAAGCAAGGGAAATCCAATAATGCATAGTTCACCTACTAATTGCGTTAGTTTAGAAAAACTTTTCACAGGTAAGATTTTCTCACCCATTCAGGGTCCAATATTCAGCACACCCATTGAACATGACAGTTCCATCCAAAATATGGAAAGTCAATTGTTTTTACACTCTCTTGAACAATCTTTAGCATGGCAGGAGGAAGTAATAGATCAGTTTGTTGAGATGATTGAAGGAGAGAAAGCATCTGTTGACAGAGGTAAAGCGCATAGCACCCCAATTAAATTATTGGCTGATGGTAGTCTTGGTAATTTTAGTGGTTTTCAACAGGTTGTAACTCCTAAACTTTGTCTTGAGGGAGAAAGTTTTCATGGATTTGGGGAGGACAGTGATTTGCCAAGAGTTTCATCTGTCAAGTTGGAAGTACTTAGGATAATAAAACAAAATATAGGCAATATCAGAGATACTGCTACTCACTATCAGAGTAACAACCAGTTTCTGTGTCAGTTATGGAAAGGGCGGTATCTGTGCAGTGAAGCTAGGTTGGAGGGACTTGATTCTTTAGGATCAGAGGTTTCTGATTTGTTTCTGATTTGCCTAGCCAGAGGAAACTCACTTTTACCCCAAGAATTACTAGAGCTAGAGGACAAGTTGAAAATTTACCTCACGTCCAGAAATGTACATTAGAATATAAAAGTAGAAAACAGTAAGTTGACCCTATGCAGTAGCATTTCTTCATGACTCAGAAACTTTAGGTTTGCTGGAGAACCTCCAACCTGACTATGGTTTTGTAGGTGTTGTTGGTCGTTTGTTTGAAGTCTGGGAGGAAACTTGTGCTCCATTTTTTTTCCTGTTTTTATCTCGTTGCTTACTTCATTGTATTTTTTTCATCTCAATCTACTTTAAGTGTGATCAGTGATTTGCAATAACACTGAAATGCACATTTATATTTTTTTCAATAATTATGCGTCTACATATGAGCCGCAATTAAGATGGGTCATTTGTACATAAGTATGCACACATTCTGTCTGCATCATCCAGTTCTATTATAAGGTAAAAAAAAAATAGCCAATGGAAATACAAAAAAAAAATTACTAAAACTTATAAAATCTATGAAAAAAAAATCATTTGATACCTAATCATTGAGATATGTAAATAAGTTTCTACCTGAAATGTTTCTTAGAAGACCAGTCCTATTAACAACATCATGCCTGCTCTGGGTACTAATGAGAGATAGCTACTGTTGGAGATTCATTTGTATGTACAGCTGTTAGTAGAAAAGTGTTATCTTGCCTCAAATGATTACTACTTTTGTTAATCTGATATAATTGTAATTATGCTAGGCACACATAACATACAGACATCCTGCAGCAGCATCTTCAAGCTACTGTGAGGACTGCAGGGCTAGATTCACCTACCCCTATTATGGTCCTGACTTGTCTGATAGGAGTTTATTATTTTGAATGTTTTAATCTTCAGTTTTTCTAGCAGATAAGCCTGTTCCTGAGTTTTGGGCACAGCTGGACTGTGTTGGCACTAGAGATGATGGTGGTGTTGGAGGGCCTTTATTCTTGACCCACTGCATCTTACTGGTTGCCATGCCTGCTGTTACGAGAGACTGCCAGCAGTGTTGACTGGATCAGTGTCTGCACTTGTAATAATATACCTGTGTGCGTTTCACTTGTCCCATAATTGTATTTGTAACTATGTAGATAAAATGTAGATAGCATGAAAAAAAAAACGAGAAAAAAAGCCAGCGGGCTCCCTGTTCCTTTGTAGGGAAAAGAGGGAAGGCCAGCGGGCTTTCTATTTCTTTGTAGAAGAAGTCTTCTACCAGCAGGCTTCCTGTTTCTTTGAAGAAGAAGAAGAAAAAAAAAAGCAAGTATAGTCTTCCAGTTGTACCATGTAGGTGCGCACGCAAGTTGAAACTATGTTTGAAGACATGGTGTAGGAATCATTATTTGGTGGAAAGGCATTACTGGTCAAACCAACACTGGTACATTCTTAATCTTTTTGCTGTCACCATGTTGCACATGGGCCTTTGTAGATATTTATCATTGCTGAGTTTACATTTGGTCCAACAGGGATGAGGAGTCCGTGGAGATTATGAGCCTTGTTTCTTAAGTGTCCCTTATGGATACACTTGGTGGGGGCAAATGTAACGGTAATACCCGGCATTTCCTAACCCCTGTGTTTCTGCTTTATACTTGCAGATGAAGCACCGATATTAAACTATTAATTTCAGTATATGCCCTATGTTGATACCTACTAAAAAGGCACTTCAACTTAAGAGTTACCTAGGGGCTCATGCTCACCTCCTGGCTGACTCTTACCTCATCCCTGGCAGGTGTTTGACCTTGGATACCTTGCCTTCACTGGAACCCTGAGAGTCCTGCAGATAGGTCTGCAAGACACAAGGCTCAAGGTGAGACCATTTTTCCCAATCAATCATGTACAAGTTAGCACTGTCCACTTGTACAGCTGCATTGCTGTGGAAAACCTCATGTGAGTTACAACTCTGCATTTATTTAATTTAGGGGTCCTTTTCAATTTATCTCCAGGCTAGCTGAATCTGTGCATTTCAAAACCATCTCCCTTTTGATCCATATCTTTGCAATATTTTAGAAGCAGCTTTTAAGCTTGCAGGTATTCAATTAGAGAGGCTTTCATGCCAGTTTTGAAACACAACAGATCCTGTTTAATTTGTCAAATAAATTATCTATTGGCCAGTATTGCGTGCTTGGATTAGGAGGTCCACTACATTTATATTTGTATATATAATGTACATAGTTTTCATTATAGTGTTTCTGTTGTTGCAGAGGAACCCATGTTCTGTACTCTGCTCCTCACACAACAGTCACAACACCTTCCAATAGTTAAACCTGACTTGCTTGACCATTGAGTAGCTGGTATTACGGCTGTGTCCCCGATATATATTTATATTAGTCTGAAGTTCACCATCAATCCTTTTTGGTTAAATTCAATTGAAAGCAGTTCCCACACCATCCTAAATACCTTATTTAGTTAGTCAAATTCTTGACCACTTGGTAAATTTTGATTGTTGCTCATATGCCAAAGACTTGTATTGATTGCATCACATAGGTGGCTACCATCCTAGTTTACCTGTAAATAAATAATTTCAATAGTTCAAGATTCCTCATCATTCACTCCTAGTTTTTGTCCTAACCTGCCTTCAGGTTTTTTCACATAAGTAAATCAATAATAATTAATTAAACAACTGGGGGATTCATACATGGGGCCTAGTTCCCCAACTCCCTCGAAAGTCTTGAGACTCTGGTTGTTATTTTGTTTGCCTTTTCCCTACTATTATAGTTAATTCTTTATCTGGGGTCCATCCCATTGACCAGTTCTTTTTTCACCATTTCTTAGTGTTTGCCTGACACGTCTGTTGGAGGCAATTGTTAGGTAAGCTTTAAGTTGGTTGCACTCTCATTTCTTCCTGTTCTTGTGGGCTGGTGGAAGTGAGACCCTTATCAAATCTAACCAAACTCAGGTGGAGAACTACCCTCATAGGGCTATTTACATCAACTTTGGTCTGGGCAGATCCTGGGGGACATTGGGCAGTTTGTTTTCCCCTTGTAGAGTGGGGCTCATTTAGGCTTTAGGTTTGGACAGCACAGCTTGACCTGCCTGGGAGTCTACCATCAAACTAACTGTAAGTGTTGACTCAACAGTAAGTGACAATAAGCTGCCCAAAAGAAGGCATGCAAATATATAAATAAAATAGTTAGCCTAGTCTGGAATCCATTCAGGTAACCAACACAAGTAGAGCACAGTCAATGTCTGTCTGACTAAAGTAGGAGACAGTTAGACTGCTCTCAAAGCAGTAAATAAATCAATAATAATAGATAGATCACACAAATTGAACATTTAATATATATAGGAGAGGCAAGCTGCCCCTATAATAACATAAGGTAGTTAGCAGCTAAATTAGTGATTGAGCACCAAATAATTCAATGCCAGTTCAGGCATAATTAGTAATATAGTGGCTAGACAGGCTGCAGCTAACCCAGATAATCACATAATTAAAGTAGCACAGTTGCATAATTAGGATCACAATAATTAGAATAATCAGAAACTTAGGCAATAAATATCACTGGGTACAGCAATTAAGGTACAAAATAAATATAATCAAAGTAGAGCTGGTTAATGTATACTCAGAAGATCACAAGGAATTATTGCAGAATTAACACCAAATGATAGAAGTCATAAATGTAACAATAACAGCATAATATAAATAAAATTCTTCTGTTGCCAACCTCACTAGCATCCTAATTCCTGTGCTGTGGTTCATGGGATTTTTGTCTGCTGTTAAAGCATTATTTGCTGGAGTAACATTTGTGTGATTAAAGAAGAATCTCTAACTCATATTAACTGTGACAATTATAATTTGAATTCATTATCCACCATTTATTGATCATGTCCTGATATTCATTCCCTATCCTGTTTACTTTATCTTCATAGTCACAGATAAAGATTTCCTTAACAGTCTATTCCACAGTAATTAACCCTACAGAACACAACGCAGTGTACTAGTTCAACAACCACTATTGATCCTGCCATATGTTGCTGGTTGTTCTGGGGTGAACAGCATATAGTTGAACATTTATTACATTTTTCCCTAGAGGCTGGTTCTACCCCAAGGATTCCCACGACAATATTTTCTAGGTATGTAGTTCTAACCAGCAATCGAGATCCAGACGCAACAACCTCCATCTGACCAAAAAAACTGCAAAGCTCTGAGCCTCTCATCAAAGTCCACTCCACCCAGACCCTCTATTCACAAACTTCAAAAGTCTCAAATCTCCTCAATATCCCACATTCCTAGACACAAGAGCAGTAGTCCAAGATGGGCCTTATATGAGTTACAAAGACACCATGAAAACGGAACTATTGATAGTAGAATTGAGCTGACTGGTTGCCAGAGTGGAAGCTTTTCTAACACTGGTTTGGCTGTAGTCTGTGACCAGATTGCACAATTGGGCACAGGGTTGAGAACATTACGTGCGTTCTCACTGCCGTGCGCCTCAGAAGCTGAGATTGGCATATCTAGACATTAGCGTGCACTTGCAGAATATTTTTGTAGAGTTACGTGCGCTACTGTCAAAGACACTGACAAATATATACGAAACGAAGAGCTAGAGTTGCAAGTGCCGCGTAACAGACTGCAAAATTACATGTGTGTAGAGTTCGAGATGACCGCACATAGACGCAAGCGTCCTTCACCAATCAGGCGTCCTATAAAACAGAATGTAACATCTAGATGATACTCTTGCATATGGTAGTTAAAAATTATTATTAACAATCATTGTTAGTTCTTATTAAAAATTGTTATTTCTAAGAATGCGTAATTTTGCACTTCCACTCCGTTGTCTGTTTCATGAATGTTGTAGCAAACTTGTTTACATAACATGTGTGATGTCGGTGTTCGTTTTCATCTATTGTCAAAATGCAGTAATATTAAAATGTCGTTCAAACCATGCAGGGCGTAATTCAATATTACAGTTTAGCTATTGTTGCATTCATACCAAATGCTGATGCGCTTCGTCTTGACTTATATTGCCCGTTGTATTGTGAATCGATTTTTTTTATTCTCCCGCCAAAAAATGCAATGTTGGTTTTTGTTTGTTTCTCTCGGTAACCGCTGACAATCCGGACTGTTTGGTCAAAGAAATTAGTAGTTCTTCAATGATAGTGATGCGCAGTGGTTAGGATTCTTGGTGTCAGCTCGAATTAATATGCTATGAAGGAAAATGGGTGCACGAAATTTAAGCATAACAAATATTTTTGAAGAATTGTTTACGTGCGATGTACTCTCTTTGCATGCAATATTTGGAAAGGTGTCTTCACGTGCGCTGCATCTCAAGATTTCATGTGCGCATCAGATATTTTTTATCAATGTTTGCGTGCGCTGCCTGCCAAATTGTGCAAGCTTGGTCTGTGGTGCTGGTGGTGCCCGGCAACGTGGGGAGAAAGGGCCCCCGGCTCCTGTTGCAGGTAGAGGCAGTTATGCCAGGGTGGTGACCCGCACTGCTTTTGGTCGTGGTGCTGCTGCGGCTGGTCGTGGTGCTGCTGCGGCTGGTCCTGGTGCTGGTGCGGCTGGTCCTGGTGCTGGTCGTGGTGCTGGTGCAGCTGGTGGTGGTGCTGGTGCAGCTGGTGGTGGTGCTGGTGCGGCTGGTTGTGGTGCTGCTGCAGGTGGTGGTGCTGGTGCTGCTGCTGCAGCTGGTCAAGGTTCTGCTGCTGCGGCTGGTCGTGGTGCTGCTGCTGCAGCTGGTAGTGGTGCTGCTGCTGCTGCTGGTCGTGGTGCTTCTGCTATAGCTGCTTCCTCATCTGGTCGTGGTGCTTCTGCTGCGGCTGGTCGGTCGTGGTGCTGCTGCAGCTGGTAGTGTTGCTGCTGAGGATGATGGTGTTGTTGCGGCTGGTGGGAGTGTTACTTTGTCTGACTGTGGTCACGGTTCTGATGTCGATGATTGCGGTGTTGTTGCGTGTGGCTCTGGGGCTACCGCCAGTCGTGATGTTGCTGTGACTGGTCGGGGTGGTGGTGGTGCTCCTAATCGGGTTGGTGGGGCTACTGGGTCAAATGATCAGAATTTCCTCCTGCCCTGAGCTCCAGCAGTTTTTCAAGCAATTTTAATTTTTTTAAAGTTGGCCATGTAAACATCAACTCACTAGCTAATGAAGTGGATTCTATCTCAAATTTACTTTGAAGCAGGGTATTCATGTGTTGGCTGTTAGTGAGACGTGGTTGTTGCCTTCTGTTGCATCATCCTTCATCGACATTGCTGACTAATGTTCCGTCAGGGGAGACAGGATGGCACAGCTCGGAAGCATGGATTGCTGCTCTACCTGCATAAGGACATATCATTTTTGATGTTTGAGGTGCCCATTCCTTATGTGGTGGTTGTGCACCTAATTAATTTTGACTTGTGGGTTATGGCTGTTTATCGTCCTCCTTCTTATACAATTTTAGAAAATACCGGCTTGCTGGACTTTTTACTGAACTTTTGCCCTGGCAAGAAGATAATCATTGCAGGTGATTTTAATTTACTAACAATTGACTGGTCCTTGGACCTTATTGGTGGATACATTGGGCTAATTGACATGCAATTTTTAGACTGTTTCTCATCTCTTGGAGTTTTGCAGTGGGTAAGAGGGCCTACTTTTCTATTTTCTGACAATATACTGGATCTTCTTCTTACATCTGAGGATGATCGTGTTGGTGAGGTGTTTGTGTTGCCCCCGCTGCCTTGCTGCCAGCATTCTCCTGTTGTGTTGGAGTATATCTTCAGTGGGGAGGGGCTGGAGCGGGTGGCTGTGGGGGAGAGACGTATTTGGCACAAAGAGAATTATGGCAGAATTTTGGAGGCTCTGTCCCAGATTGACTGGGGGCTAGAATTTACCTTTTCTTCGGTGTGTGAAGATTTTTCTTTTCTTCAGTCTGTCTTGTTGTCCCTCATTGATAAGTTCAAACCTCTCATGCCTGTTTGTTCTGGCTCCCTATGGGCTATGAGGGCGCCCCCTGCTCTTGCTAGAGAGAGATCAGAAGCATGGCTTGCTTACAAGCGGGGCAGAGGATTGCAACTCAGCCAGTGCTCATGAGAGATTACATATATTTAGTGAGCTGAATAGGCACTATATAAATTTTTCCATTGACTCCAGGAAGAATTACGAGTCTAATTTACTTAACAGGCCTGATAACCGTAAGCTGTTTCATTGGTCGTCCAGCTGTGGGTCCTCTCCGCTTGCCAACGGCTGAGATAGTGCAGGATCCTGGTAGGATGTGTGAAGTCTTTGCTGCATCTTTTTTGGGAGTCTTTATTAGTGCAGTTCCAACCCACCCAGCCCCTTTCCAGTTCTTGGTGGAGAGTTTGACAGATGTTGACTTTCCAAGGTTGGAGGTCCAACGTGTCCTTTCCGCTCATGATCCCAGTTCCAGTGTTGGTCCAGATGGCCTCCGTCCAAAACGCATTCTCACCTTGGTTTCTCACCTTGGTTGCTTCAAGACCACCCCACACCCCAGCAAGGCCAGAGTGCAGAGCATGACAGGAGGCACAAATGCCACAGCACGCCAGACTGCAAAGACCGGCAAAACAATGGAGCGGAAAAAACTGAAAATTTGTGCTTCAGGCAACTGATCATACAGCAGTTATGTTGGTCACAATATAAAACATACATATACATATATACACACATATAAATACCGACTGAAGAAAGAAAAACATGCTAACGCACGCATCCCTACAAATAAATTAAACTTAATCAGCCTAGTCAAAATCTAAAAATTCCTGGTACATCAGATCAGCAAGGGCTTGCTTATAGCAAGTGATATCTGTCAACTGCACTATGTCAGCAGGCAAGCTATTCCACACACCAACACAAATCACACTGAAGGACCTATTGCGGACATCAGATGAGCAATGAGGAAACGCCATCTTCAGCCCATGACCTCTAGTACCAACTCTCAGAGCCAAAGAAAACATAGTTAGCAAATCCTCTGAGTTTCCATGCAAAATTTCCCAATATTTGATCAGGTCTGCCCTAAGAAGCCGACTCTTGATGGAAAACAAATCCAGGCTCCTCAAACGATCACCATAGTCCATGCCAGAAAGTCCATCAATATTTTTAGTCCATCTCCATTGCATATAGACACATTTAGCAATGTTCAGAGAGAGATTCCATGACAAGGAAATGGACTGCACCAAATTAAGATCTCTCTGCAAAGAAGACTCAACCAAGCAAACTGCTTGCACTTTGCGAGGGAAGCTCAGATGAAGTTTGAAGTCATCAGCAATACATGATAAACATACAGCAGAAGCAAGAGCGGTCCCACCACAGAACCCTGGGGTACTCCACTTGTCACCACCCAAAAGTCACTGACAACTCCCTCCACAGAAACACATTTGCCTCCCAATCAGAAAACTACGAATCCAATCCAACCATCCACCATGAATACCCACACACCTTAAATTGGCCAACCAAACAGAATGATTGACAACATCAAATGCCTTGGAGAAATCCTGAAAGGTCACATCCACCACTATTCCATCATCCACCAGATCAGCAACCTCACCATAAGTGAGCAACAGTTGATCTTCTGTACTGCTACCAACCCTGAATCCAAATTGGCTGCTTGACAAAAATGCCAGAATCTATCCAGAAAAGACATCGCCTGCAACCAATAACACATTCCAGCACCTTACAACATACAGAAGTAAGACTCACAGGTTGATAATTGAGAGGGCTGCCTTGCACCAAACTTGAATAAGGGAACAACATGAGATTCCTTCCAGGCCCCTGGCAAAACTCCCTGGCCCAATGACTTCACAATATCAAAGACAAGGGCATTGGCAGCTGCCAAGAACATTCTTAAAAACACTAGGGTGGATACCATCAGGTCCAGGGGTAGAAGATGAATCCGAAGTGTCCAGAACCTGGGAGACTAAGTCTTGTGGCACAAATCTCACCTAATTTTCCAGGAAGTAATTGATATGGTGAAGAGCTGGCAGGATCAGCATCCACAAAAACAGACAAAAAAAAAGTCCACAAAGAGCTGACTCATGTCAGCTGTTTGTGTGTTTTTTTAACGGAGGCCTGGAAGGAATCTCGTTTTTTTCCTATATTCAAGTCTGGTTCAAGAAGTATATAACCCTCTCAATTACCCACTAGTGAGTCCTACTTCTGTTTGCTGTAAGGTGCTGGAGCAGGTTATTGTGTCCCAGTTGGTGTCTTTTCTGGAAGATTCTGGCATTTTGTCTGAGGGTCAATTTGGTTTCATGGTGGGAAGGAGCACTAAAGACCAACATCTGCTTACTTATGGTGAGGTTGCTGATCGGGTAGATGAAGGAATGGTTGTTACCGTGCTTACCGCGCAGGTCAGACAAACACGTTGTCCTTGGTCTCCCTATGAAGTCTTAATTAGAAGTGGTTGGAAGGTCAATGAGTTGAGGTATAGGGTCAGTGTACTGTAAATCAACAGTGAGGGGTTGCAAATAGTATCCGGTGAATAATGTACCTAGTAAAGGAGCATGGGCAGGTGGGGATGCAGACTCCTGAAGGAAGCCAGCATTCTGCAAAGCAAGAATATAGAACTCCAATAAAATTATAACCAATGCGTAGCTTCCTGAGGTAGCGTCGACCAGGGTGACTCCCCGCAGTGGAAAACACGGGGTGGCTCCCCGCACCCCCCTTTTACGTACCAAAACATTTGAAATCACAATAATTGACTATGGGACTTTTAAGAGCAGGTCTTTGTTAGTAAGAATCAGTTACTTGTAGAAATTTGATGCGTGCACAGAATTTATTAAAAATCGCCAAAGTGAAGGTTTGTTTGCTGGCGCGCTTAGGTGTACTGCCTCCCATGCCTGCGTGCTCTGTTGGCGGGGCTGTGGGGGGCTGCAAAAGGGAGATACATTAGCAACAACCTCACCAGATGGAAGCTTCAGAGGACCAACAGAAGGACAGCCCTTCTTTCTTTTTCTGATATAGAAGTGAAACATTTTGGGAGCATCAGAGAAGTTGACAAGTTCCTGTTCATACAACCACTGGCTGTGCCAAGAAAATTTCTGCACTCAAAATTGAGCCTACTAAACTTCCCCTAGGACACCAACACCTCCTCATGCTGCCTACCGAGCTCCCTCCTCAAAAGCTTGTACTGTGCCCAAGCCTGAGATTTACTGATTATCAGCTCCCTCGGAGGGCTCTGCCACCAGCTTGACCACAAAGCAGAGTCTTGAGTGAGAACAAACCTTTCAACAAGCAAATGGATAACTGACTGAAATGAACTATAATTTTCCTCCTCAGTGCCATACAGAAACTCATAATGCCAGTCAACGTCAGTCAAACCCTCTCTCACAGTCTTATAAATCTCCACAAGACCACATAACCAATCCAAAACCAGAACCAGGATCAACTGGAACCTCATCCATCTGAAAACAAACCTCAACCAAGACAGGGGCATGGTGGCACCCTGGGAGAGGAGGCAAAATTTTCTGTGATGACACCCGATTGTACTCTGTAGTAAGCACCAGATCAAGAATAGTGCCCAAATCAATAGAAGTACCTTCCCTCACTCACTGAGTGAGTCCAAGAAGAGCAAAACAATCAAGAAACTGCAAATCAACTGGAGGCATTTGTAGGCAGAATGTCTACAGACCAATCCAACAAAGGCAAGTTGAAATTGCCAAGAACAACAACCTCCCTACCAACACAAAACTCCAGCAGGAATTTGATTAGTTTAGCATTCTCCTCAGTTGAATACTAGGGCAATACCAAAGGACGACGTTACCAATGTAGTCTACCACAACACACACACACACACCAACCTACTGCAAGTCCCACTGCTGCACCATACTACCAACATAAGGGACCTTATTCATAAAGGAATTCCAATTTACACTGCACAACCGCAAAATTGTAAAATCCATCTGCAAAGATTGCCTGGCTAGTTTAAAACGCCATACTCATAGCCACCTGGAATTCCATGACCACCACCACCAGGACCACGGCCACTCCCGGCACCACGACCGCTTCCGCGAGCCCTACCTTGGCCGCCTGCACTTCCCCGGCCGCCTGTACTTCCCTGGCGGCCTGCACTTCCCCGGCCGCCAGCACTTCCCCGGCCGCCAGCACTTTCCCGGTCGCCAGCACTTCCCCGGCCGCCAGCACTTCCCGGCCGCCAGCACTTCCCCGTCTACCAGCCCTTCCCCGGTCCGCCAGCCCTTCCCCGGTCCGCCAGCACTTCCCCGTCCGCCAGCACTTCCCCGTCCGCCAGCCCTTCCTCGGTCCGCCAGCCCTTCCCCGGTCCGCCAGCCCT
>SDVV010003971.1:0-20702 GCA_016164225.1 Gammarus roeselii
AACCGAGTTCTAAATAAATCATTGTAACATTACCAAGCATGGATATATTACGTTTATCACCACATCGTCTAAGGATATGTACCATAACTGTAATTACAACATTGCTGATTATATTATGTTTAATCGATCTACAAATAAGCTCGTACATATATAATCAAATCACATGCAATGTGACATTCGGTCATAATATGTCTGCAAATGAATCCGGCGTGAATATCGTAGATAAAACAATCGGAGAAAATAACAAGAAAGTAATTGAATCTTTGTCACGAGTAAATTGATCATATCGTACCTCGAAGAAATGACGAAGAAATTCGTCATGAACGTGTCTGAAAATCAACAATCCTGCAAGAAGAATATGTGTGGAGTCTTGACGTTTAATACAGCTTGTAAATTATTATGTAATTTTCAATAAAAAATATCTTATAAATGTTTGTCAATATCCCCTAAAAACATTCAGAGGACATAGCAGTGAACGTGCGTTATGAAAGCCACGATGTTACAATATCCCCACAAGCATTGAAATGCTAATAACCTTATCTAAATATGTAACCCGCTTATAGCATTCCGGCTGGCCGCGGTAAACCAGTTCCGGTACCCTCCGCCGCCCGCCCCCTCGTTTCTGCGCGCACCCCCGTACGGACCGGTTGAGTCAAGGTTGCTTGCATCGCGTCCTACCCCGAACAGCTCTTTTACCCCTATCTAATTCCTTCACATCCGCGTCTTGTAGACATACCAACTACTCTCAGCTCGTAGGGGAAGTGGACATGTTTCTCGGGGCTATTGCAGGAGTAAAGTCCCTCCCTTGCAGTAGCGAGGCTTGTAAGGAACTTGGAAATCGCTCGCGAAGCGACTCCGAGAATAAAGTCACTACCCCTCAACGATCTCGGCTTTTAGGGGAAGTCAACTGCGTTTTCGGGGCTGCTGCATAAATGACGTAACTGCCATTGGAAGTGCATGGGGTGTAAGGCAAATGAAAATCGGTCTCGGCGCGGCCCCCAGAGAGCAAAGTCACTACTCTACAGCGATTTCGGCTCGTTGGGGAAGTTAACATGGTTCTCGAGGCTTCTGCATGAATGAAGTCACTCCCCTGAAATGGCGATGCTTGCAAGGAATTTTAAAATTGCACTCGGGGCGGCTTCGAGCACAAAGTCGGTACCCAACAACGATCTCAGCTCGTAGGGGAAGTGGACATGGTTCTCGAGACTGCTGCAGGAATAAATTCACTTCCTCTGGAGGTGCAATATCTGTAAGGCAACTGGAAATCAGTCTCGAAGAAGCTCCGAGAACAAAGTCACTACAATTCAAGGATCTCAGCTCGTAGGGTAAGTGGGCAAGGTTCTTAGGGATGCTGCATGAATGAAGTCACTTCCCTTGGAGGTGCAATGGTTGTGAGGCAAATGAAAATCGGTCTCGGCATGGTTCCGCGAGCAATGTCACTCTATTTTAATGAGATCGGCTCGTAGGGAAGTCGACTGAGTTCTAGGGCTGCTCATGAACGGTCACTTCTCTTGGAGTTGCGATGGCTGTGAGGCAAATTGAAATCGGTCTCGTCGCTTCTCCGAGATGAAAGTCACATTTCTACAATGATCTTGGCTTGTAAGGGAAGTGGACATGGTTCTCGGATCTGCTGCAGGCAGGAAGTCACTTCCCCTGGAGGTGCAATGACTATAAGGCAAATGGAAATCGGTCTCGAAGCATCTCCGAGAACAAAGTCACTACCCTACAATGACCTCTGCTCGTATGGGAAGTTGACATGGTCCACGGGCTATTGCAGGAGTGAAGTCACTCCCTTGGAGTGGCGATGCTTGTAAGGAACTTGGAAATCGCTCTCGGGGCGGCTCCGAGATTAAAGTCACTACCCTACAACGATCTCGGCCTGTAGGGGAAGTCGACTGAGTTTTCGGGGCTGCTGCATAAATGACGTATATTCCCTTGAAGGTGCAATGGTTGTAAGACAAATGGAAATCGGTCTCGTCATGGCTCCGCGAGCAATGTCACTCTATTACAACGACCTCGGCTCGTAGGGAGGTCGACTGAGTTTTAGGGGCTGCTCATGAACGGTCACTTCTCTTGGAGTTGCGATGGCTGTGAGGCAAATGGAAATCGATCTCGGCGCTTCTTTGAGAGAAAAGTCACTACCCTACAATTATATCGAATTGCAGATGAAGTGGACAGAGTTCTCGGAGGTGCTGCAGGAATGAAGTCATTCTCTTGGAGTAGCGATGCTTGTAAGGATCGGCGCTGATCCATGATCAAAGTCACTACCCTACAATGATCTCGGCTCGAAGATGAAGTAGACAGAGTTCTCGGGGCTGTTGAATGAGTGAAGTCACTTCCCTTGGAGGTGCAATGGTTGTAAGGCAAATGCAAATCGGTCTCGGCGCGTCTCCGAGAACAAAGTATCTCCCCTTCAATGATCTCAGCTCGAAGATGAAGTGGACAGAGTTCTCGGGGCTGTTGCATGAGTGAAGTCACTTCCCTTGGAGGTGCAATGGTTGTGAGGCAAATATAAATCGGTCTCGGCGCGTCTCCAAGAACAATGTCACTACCCTACAACGATCTCAGCTCGTAGGGTAAGTCGAAAAGGTTATCAGAGCTGATGCAGAAATTATGTCAATTCGCCTAGGAAGAGCAATATCTGTGAGGCAAATCGAAATCAGTCTCGGGGTGGCTCCGAGAACAAAGTATCTTTCCTTCAATGATATCGGGTCGTAGGGTGTGTGAACAAGGTTCTCGAGGCTGATGCAGTAATGAAGTTACTTACCCTGGGGGTGCAATACCTGAAAGGCAACTGGAAATCGGTCTCGGCGCAGCTCCGAGGTTAAAAACACTCCACTACAACGATCTCGGCTCGTAGGGGAAGTTGACTGAGTTCTAGGGGCTGCTCAAGAACGAAGTCACTTTCCTTGGAGGTGCGATGGCTTTAAGGCAAATGGAAATCTGTCTAGACGCGGCTTCAAAGCAAAGTCACTACCCTACTATGATCTCAGCAAGAAGGGGAAATCGACTGAGTTCTCGGGGCTGCTGCAGGAATGAAGTCACTTCCCTTGGAGGTGCGATAGCTGTAAGGCAAATTGAAATCGGTCTCGGCAATGCTCCGAGAACAATGTCACTGCCCTATCAATGATCTCAGCTCCTAGGGGAAGTCGACTGAGTTCTCGGGGCTGCTGCAAGAATGCAGTCACTTCCCTTAGAGGTTCAATGGCAGTATGGCAAATAGAAATCGGTCTCGGGTGACTCCGATAACAAAATCACGACCCTAGAACGATCTCAGCTTGTAGGAGAAGTAGACATGGTTTTCGGGGCTGCTGCAGGTATGAAGTCACTCCCATGGAGTAGCGATGCTTGTATAGAATTTTGAAATCGCTCGCGGGGCCGCTCCAAGAGCTAAGTCACTACCCTACAATGATCTCATTTCGTAGATGAAGTGGACAGAGTTTTCTGGGTCTGCAGAAATGAAGTCAGTTCCCCTGGAAGTGCAATAACTGTTAGGCAAATGGAAATCGTTCTCGAGGCGGCTCCGGGAAACAAAGTCATTCGCCCACAATGACCTCGACTCGTAAATGAAGTAGACAGAGTTCTCGAAGCTGCTGCAGGAATGACGTCACTCCCTAGGAGTGGCGATGCTTGTTAGGAACTTGGATATCGCTCTCAGGGTGGCTCCGGGAATAAAGTCACTACCCTACAACGATCTCGGCTCGTGAGGGAAGTCGACCGAGTTCTCGGGGCTGCTCAAGAAACGAAGACACTTCCCCTTGAGGTGCGATAGCTGTAAGGCAAATGGATGTCGGTTTTGGCGCCGCTCCGGGAACAAAGTCACTACCCTACAATGAACTCGGCACGTAGGGGAAGTGGACATGGTCCTCGGATCTGCTGCAGGAATGAAATCACTTCCCCTGGAGGTGCAATGACTGTGGGGCAAATGGAAATCGAACTCGAGGCGGCTCCGAGAACAAAAGCAACCGCCTACAATGAGCTCGGCTCGTAGATGAAGTGGACAGAGTTTTCGGAGCTGCTGCAGGAACAAAGTACCTCCCTTTGAGGTGCAATGGTTGTAAGGCAAATTGAAATCAGTCTTGGCGCGACTTCGAGAACAAAGTCACTACCCTACAACGATCTCGGCTCGAAGAGGAAGTTGACTGAGTTCTCGGGGCTGCTGCAGGAATGAAGTCACTTCCCTCTGAGGTGCCAAGGTTGTAAGGCAAATGGAAATCGGTCTCGGGGCGGCTCCGAGAACAAAGTCACTTTTCAACAATTATATCGGCTCGTAGATGAAGTGGACAGAGTTTTCGGGGCTGTTGCAGGGATGAAGTCACTGCATTGGAATTGCGATGCATGTGAGGAACTGGGAAATCACTCACGTGGCGGCTCCGGGAAAAAAATCACTACCCTACATCGATCTCGGCTTGTAGGGGAAGTGGACATGGTTCTCGGCACTGGTGCAGGAAGGAAGTCACTCCCTTGGAGTAGCGATGCTTGTAAGGGACTTTGAAATCGCTCTCAGGGCGGCTCCTAGAACAAACTCACTACCCTACATTGATCTTTGCTCATAGATGGAGTGGACAGAGTTCTCGGGGCTGCTGAAGGAATGAAGTCTTTTCCCTTGGAGGTACAATAGCTGTAAGACGAATGGAAATCGGTCTCGGGGCGGCTCCGTGAACAAAGTAACTATCCTACATTGATATCGGCTCGTAGAGGAAGTAAACAGAGTTCTCGGAGCTGCTGCAGGAATAAAGTCGCTCAATTGGAGTGGCGATGCTTGTGAGGAACTTTGAAATCACTCTCGGAGCGGCCCCGAGAACAAAATCACTACCCATTCAACGATCTCAGCTCGTATGAGAAATGGACATGGTTCTTGGATCTGATGCAGGAAGGGAAATGGAAATCGGTTTCGAGGCGGCTCCGAGAACAAAGTCATTTGCCTACAATGATCTCGGCTCGTAGATAAAGTAAACAGAGTTTTCGGAGCTGCTGCAGGAATGATGTAGCTTCCTTGGAGGTGCAATGGTTGTGACGCAAATGGAAATCGGTCTTGACGCGGCTCTGAGAACAAAGCCACTACCCTACAACGATCTCGTCTCGTAAGGGAAGTCGACTGAGTTCGAGGGGCTGCTGCAGGAATGAAGTGACTTCCCTTGGAGGTGCAATAGTTGTAAGGCAAATAGAAATTGCTCTCGAGGCGGCTCCGAGAACGAGGTAACTATCCTACAATGATCTCGGCTCGTAGATGAAGTGTACATGGTTCTCGGGGCTGCGTCAGGAATGAAGTCACTTCCCATGGAGGTTAAATAACTATAGGGCAAATGAAAATCGGTCACGACTGGGCTTCGAGAACAATATCACTACCTTACAATGAACTCGGCTCGTTGGGAAAGTGGGAAAGGTTCTCAGGGCTGCTGCAGGAATGAAATCACTTCTTCTGGATGTGGAATACCTGTCAGGCAGATGGAAATTGGTCCCGGCGAGGCTCCAAAATCAATATGTTACTACACCACAACGATTTTAAATCGTAGCAAAGTCAACTGAGTTGTAAGGGCTGCTCATGAACGAAGTCACTTCCCAGGGAAGTGCGATGACTGTAAGGCAAATGGTAATCAGTTTCGGCGCGGATCCGAGAGCAATGTCACTCCCCTACAACGATCTCGGCTCGTAGGGAAAGTGGACTGAGTTCTCGTGACAGCTCAAGGAACGAAGTCACTTCCTTGGTGTAGCGATAGCTTGTAAGGAATTCGGAAATCACTCCCTGGGCGGCTCATGAAACGAATTCACTCCCCTACAATGAACTCGGCTCGTAGGGGAAGTGGACATTGTTCTCGTGACTGCTGCAGGAGTGAAGTCACTTCCACTTGGGGTGTAGTTACTGTCTGGCAAATGAAAATCCGTCTTGGGCCGACTCCGGGAACAAAAAAACTTTCCAAGAATTTTTCGGGCTCGCAGATGAACCAGACAGAGTTCTCGGAGCTGCTGCAGGAATGAAGTCACTCCCATGGAGTAGCGATGCTTGCGTGGAACTTTGAAATCGCATTCGAGCAGATCCGAGCACAAAGTCAGTACACTACAACGATCTCAGCAGGTAGGGGAAGTGGACATGTTTCTCGGGGCTGCTGCAGGAATGAAGTCACTTCCCTCTGAGGTGCAATAGCTGTAAGGCAAATGGAAATAAGTCTCGGTGCGGTTCCGAAAACTAAGTCATCAACCTACAACGACCTCAGCTCGTAGGGGAAGTGGACATGGTTCTCGAGGCTGTTAAAGGAGTGAAGTCATCCATTTAGAGTGGCGATGATTCTAAGGAACTTGGAAACCGCTCCCAGGGCGGCTCCGGGAATTGAGTCACTACCCTACATTGAACTCGGCTTGTTGGGGGAATCGACTCAGTTTTCGTGGCTGCTGCATAAATGAAGTCACTTCCCATGGAGGTGCAATGGTTGTAAGGCAAATGGAAATCGGTCTCGGCTCGGCTCCGCAAGCAATGTCACTCTATTACAACAATCTCGGATCGTAGGGAAGTCGACAGAGTTCTAAGGGCTGCTCATGAACGAAGTCACTTCTCTTGGAGTTGCGATGGCTGTAAGGCAAATGGAAATCGGTCTAGGCGCTTCTCCGAGAACAGAGTCACTACCCTACAATGATCTCGGCTTGTAGATGAAGTGGACAGAGTTCTCGGAGCTGCTGCAGGAATGAAGTCACTCCATTGGAGTAGCGATGCTTGTAAGGAACTTTGAAATCGCTCTCGGCGCGGCTCTATGAACAAGGTCACTACCCTACAATGATATCGGCTCGAAGATGAAATTGACAGAGTTCTCGGAGCTGCTGCATGAATGAAGTCACTTCCCTTGGAGGTGCAATAGCTGTAAGGCAAATTAAAATCAGTCTCGGGATGCCTCCAAGAGCAAAGTAAGTCTCCTACAATGACATAGCGTCGTAGATGAAATGGACAGAGTTCTCGGGGCTGTTGAAGGAGAGAAGTCACTCATTTGGAGTGACGATACTTGTAAGGAACTTTGAAATCGCTCTCGACGCGGCTCCTTGAACAAAGTCACTACCCATCAATGATCTCGGCTCGTATATGAAGTGTACAGAATTCTTGGGGCTGCTGCAAGAATGAAGTCACTTCCCTTGGAGGTGCGATGGTTGTAAGGCAAATGAAAATCGGACTCGGCGCAGCTTCGAGAACAAAGTCACTACCCTACAACTATGTCAGATCGTAGGGTGTGTGAACAAGATTCTCGGAGCTGCTGCAGGAATGAGGTCACTTCCCTTAGGGGGCAATGGTTTTAAGGCAAATGGAAATCGGTCTCGGCGCGGCCTTCAGAGAGCAAAGTCACTACCCTACAACTATTTTGGGTCGAAGGGAAAGTGGACAAGATTCTCGGGGCTGCTGCAGGAATGAAATCACTCACATGCAGTGGCGATGCTTGTAAGGAACTTTGAAATCGCATTCGGGGCGGCTCCGAGCACAAAGTCAGTACCGTACTACGATCTCAGCTCGCAGGGTAAGTAGACAAGGTTATCGGGGCTGTTGCAAAAATGATGTCACTCCCCTGGAGGTGCAATGGCAGTAAGGCGAATGGAAATCGGTCACAGCGGGGCTCCGAGAACAATGTCACCACCCTACAACGATCTCTGCTCGTAGGGTAAGCGGACAAGGTTATCGGTGCTGTTGCAGAAATGATGTCACTCCCCCTGGAGGTGCAATGGCTGTAAGGCAAATGGAAATCGGTCTCGTGGCGGCTCCGAGAACAAAGTCACTACCCTACAAAGAACTCTGCTCGTAGGGGAAGTGGACATGGTTCTCGGGGCTATTGCATGAGTAAAGTCTCACCCTTGTAGTGGCGATGCTTGTAAGGAACTTGGAAATCGCTCTCGAAGCGGCTCCGCGAATAAAGTCACTACCCCACAACGATCTCGGCTTGTAGGAGAAGTCGACTGCGTTTTCGGGGCTGCTGCATAAATGACGTAACTTCCCTTGGAGGTGCAATGGTTGTAAGGCAAATGAAAATCGGTCTCGGTCCGGCTCCGAAAACAAAGTCACTACCCTACAACGATGTCAGATCGTAGGGTGTGTGAACAAGGTTCTCGGGGCTGCTGCAGGAATGAAGTCGCTTCCCTTAGGGTGCAATAGTTGTAAGGCAAATGGAAATCGGTCTTGGCGCGGCCCCCAGAGAGCAAAGTCGCTACCCTACAGCGATTTCGGCTCGTTGGGGATGTTAAAATGGTTCTCGGGGCTTCTGCAGGAATGAAGTCACTCCCTTAGAATGGCGATGCTTGTAAGAAATTTTGAAATTGCACTCGGGGTGGCTTCGAGCACAAAATCAGTACCCAACAACGATCTCAGCTAGTAGGGGCAGGGGACATGGTTCTCGGGCCTTCTGCCGGAATAAAGTCACTTCCTCTGGAAGTTCAATATCTGTAAGACAACTGGAAATCAGTCTCGAAAAAGCTCCGTAAACAAAGTCACTACAATACAACGATCTCAGCTCGTAGGGTAAGTGGGCAAGATTCTTAGGGATGCTTCAGGAAAGAAGTCACTTCCCTCGGAGGTGCAATGGTTGTGAGGCAAATGGAAATCGGTCTCGGCACGGTTCCGCGAGCAATGTCACTCTATTTTAATGACATCGGCTCGTAGGGAAGTCGACTGAGTTCTAAAGCTGCTCATGAACGGTCACTTCTCTTGGAGTTGCGATGGCTGTGAGGCAAATTTAAATCGGTCCCGGCGCTTTCCCGAGAGAAAAGTAACAACCCTACAATGATCTCGGCTTGTAGATGAAGTGGACAGAGTTCTCGGAGGTGCTGCAGGAATGAAGTCACTCCCTTGGAGTAGCGATGCTTGTAAGGATTGGCCCTGATCCATGAACAAGGTCACTACCCTACAATGATCTCGGCTCGAAGATGTAGTGGACAGTGTTTTCGGTGCTGTTGCTTGAGTAAAGTCACTTCCCTTGGAGGTGCAATTGTTGTAATGCAAATAGAAATCGGTCTCGGCGCGTCTCCGAGAACAATGTCACTACTCTACAACGACCTCAGCTCGTAGGGCAAGTCGAAAAGGTTATCGGAGCTGATGCACAAATTATATCAATTTCCCTTGGAAGTGCAATATCTGTAAGGCAAATCGAAATCAGTCTCGGGGTGGCTCCAAGAACAAAGTAACTCCCCTTCAATGATATCGGGTCGTAGACGAAATGGACATAGTTTTCGGAGCTGCTGAGAAATTAAGTCATTCCCTTGGAGTGGCGAAGCTTATAAAGAACTTTGAAATCGCTCCCGGCGCGGCTCCATGAACAAAGTCACTACCCTTCAATGATCTCGGTTCGTATATGAAGTATTCAGAATTCTTGGGGCTGCTGCAAGAATGAAGTCACTTCCCTCGTGGTGCGATGGTTGTAAGGCAAATGGAAATCGGTTCTCGGCGCAGCTTGGAGTACAAAGTCACTACCCAACAACTATGTCAGATCGTAGGGTGTGTGAACAAGGTTCTCGGGGCTACTGCATAAATGAAGTCACTTCCCTTTGAGGTGCAATGGATGTAAGCCAAATAGAAATCGGTGTCGGTGCGGCTCCGAAAACAAAGTCACTACCCTAGAACGACCTCAGCTTGTATGGGAAGTGGACATGGTTCTCGGGGCTGTTGGAGGAGTGAAGTCCCTCATTTGGAGTGGCGATGCTTTTAAGGAACTTTGAAATCGATCTCGACGCGGCTCCGAGAACAAAGTCACTACCCATCATTCATCTCGGCTCGTATATGAAGTTTACAGAATTCTCGGGGCTGCTGCAGGAATGAAGTCACTTCCCTCTGAGCTGTAATGGCTGTAAGGCAAATGGAAATCGGAGTCGGTGCGGCTTTTAAAACAAAGTCACTACCCTACAACGACCTCAGCTCGTAGGGGAAGTGGACATGGCTCTCGGGGCTATTGCAGGAGTAAAGTCCCTCCCTTGCAGTGGCGAGGCTTGTAATTAACTTGGAGTTCGCTCTCGAAGCGGCTCCAAGAATAAATTCACTACCCCACAACGATCTCGGCTTGTAGGGGAAGTCGACTGCGTTTTCGGGGCTGCTGCATAAATGACGTAACTTCCCTTGGAGGTGCAATGGTTGTAGGATAAATGGAAATCGGTCTCGTCATGGCTCCGCGAGCAATGTCACTCTATTACAACGACCTCGGCTCGTAGGGAGGTCGACTGAGTTTTAGGGGCTGCTCATGAACGGCCACTTCTCTTGGAGTAGCGATGGCTGTGAGGCAAATACAAATCGGTCTCGGCGCTTCTTCGAGAGAAAAGTCACTACCCTACAATTATCTCGAATTGTAGATGAAGTGGACAGAATTCTCGGAGGTGCTGCAGGAATGAAGTCACTCTCTTGGAGTAGCGATGCTCGTAAGGATCGGCGCTGATCCATGATCAAAGTCACAACCCTACAATGATCTCGGCTCGAAGATGAAGTGGACAGAGTTCTCGGGGCTGTTGCATGAGTGAAGTCACTTCCTTTGGAGGTGCAATGGTTGTAAGGCATATAGAAATCGGTCTCGGCGCGTCTCCGAGAACAATGTCACTACCCTACAACAATCTCAGCTCGTAGGGTATGTCGAAAAGATTATCGGAGCTGATGCAGAAATTATGTCCATTCCCCTAGGTAGAGCAAAATCTGTAGGGCAAATCGAAATCAGTCTCGGGGTGGCTCCGAGAACAAAGTATCTCCCCTTCAATGATATCGGGTCGTAGACGAAATTGACAGTGTTTTCGGAGCTGCTGCAGAAATTAAGTCACTCCCTTGGAGTGGCAATGCGTGTAAGAAACTTTGAAATCGCTCTCGGCGCGGCTCCATGAACAAAGTCACTACCCTTCAAAGATATCGGCTCGTATATGAAGTGTACAGAATTTTCGGGGCTGCTGCAGGAATGAAGTCACTTATCTTTGAGGTGCAATGGCTGTAAGTCAAATGGAAATCGGTGTCGGTGCGACTCCGAAAACAAATTCACTAACCTACAACGACCTCAGCTTGTAGGGGAAGAGGACATGGTTCTCGGGGCTGTTAAAGGAGTGAAGTCATCCTTTTGGAGTGGCAATGCTTGTGAGGAACTTAGAAATCGCTCCCGGGGCGGCTCCGGGAATTAAGTCAATACCCTACATTGATCTCGGCTTGTTGGGGAAGTCGACTCAGTTTTCGGGGCCGCTGCAAAAATGAAGTCAATTCCCTTGAAGGTGCAATGGCTGTAAGACAAATGGAAATCGGTCTCGGCCCGGCTCCGAGAACAAAGTCACTACCCTACAACGATTTCAGCTCGTAGGGTAAGTGGACAAGGTTCTCGGGACTGCTGCAGGAATTGAATCACTCCCTTGTAGTGGCGATGCTTGTAAGGAACTTTGAAATCGCATTCGGGGCGGCTCCGAGCCCAAAGTCAGTACCCTACAACGATCACAGCTCGTAGGGTAAGTTGACATGGTTCTCGGGGCTGCTGCAGGAATGAAGTCACTTCCTCTGAAGGTTCAATATCTGTAAGGCAAATGGAAATCGGTCCAGGCGCTGCTCCGAGAGCAAACTCACTACCCTACAACGACCTCATCTCGTAGGGAATGTGGCCATGGTTCTCGGGGCTGCTGAAGGAATGTAGTCACTTCCCTTGGAGGTGCAATGGTTATGCGGCGAATGGAAATCGGTCTTGGTGTGGCTTCGAGAGCAATGTCACTCCATTTCAACGATCTCGGCTAGTAGTTAAGTCGACTGAATTCTAGGGGCTGCTCATGAACGAAGTCACTTCTCTTGGAGTTGCGATGGCTGTAATCCAAATGGAAATCAGTCCCAGGGTGGCTCCAGGGACAAAGTAACTCTCCTACAATTTTATGGGCTCGGAGATGAAGTGGACAGAGTTCTTGGAGATACTGCAGAAATGGAATCACTCCCTTGGAGTGGCGATGCTTGTTAGGAACTTGGAAATCGGTGTCGGGACACTTCCAATAATGAAGTCACTACCGTACAACGATCTCAGCTTGTAGGGGAAGTCGACTGAGTTTTTGGGATTGGTGCATAAATGAAGTCACTTCCCTTGGAGGCGCAATGGTTGCGTGGCAAATGGAAATCGGTCCCAGCGAGACTCAGAGAACAAAGTGTCTACCCTACAAAGATCTCAGCTTGTAGGGTAAGTGAACAAGGTTCTCGGGGCTGCTGCAGGACAGGAATCACTTCCCTTGGAGATGCTATGGTTGTAGGGCAAATGGAAATCGGTCTCAGCTCTTCTCCGAGAGGAAAGTCACTACCCTGCAATGATTTCAGCTCGTAGGGGAAGTCGACTGAGTTTTTGGGGCTGCTGCATGAAAGAAATCACTTTCCTTCGAGGTGCAACGGTTGTAAGGCAAATGGAAATCGGTCTCAGCGCTTCTCCGGGAGCAAAGTCACTACCCTGCAATGATCTCAGCTCGTAGGGGAAGTCGACTGAGTTCTAGGGGCTGCTCAAGAATGAAGTCACTTTCCTTGGAGGTGCGATGGCTGTAGGGCAAATGCAAATCTGCCTCGGCCTGCTCCGCTATCAAAATCACTACTCTCTATGGTCTTAGCTCTTAGGGGAAGTTGACTGAGTTCTCGGGGCTGCTGCAGGAATGAAGTCACTTCCATTGGAGATGAAATAACTGTTAGGCAAATTGAAATCGGTCACGGTGGGGCTCCGAGAACAATGTCACTACCCTACAATGAACTTGGCTCTTAGGGGAAGTGGGCAAGGTTCTCGGGGCTGCTGCAGAAACTAATTCACTTCCTCTTTGGGTGCAATATCAGTAAGGTATCTGGCAATCGGTCATGACTCAGATCCAAGATCAAAGTCACTACATTAAAACGATCTCAGCTCGTAGGGTAACTGGGCAAGGTTTTCGTGGCTGCTGCAGGAATGAAGTCAATTTCTCTGGGGGTGCAATATCTGTAAGGCAACTGAAAATCGGTTTCGACGTAGCTTCGAGAACAAAGTCACTGCAATACAACGATCTCAGCTCGTAGGGTAAGTGGGCAAGATTCTCGGGGCTGCTGCAGGAATAAAGTCACTCCCCTTGGAGGTGCAATGGTTGTAAGGCAAATGGAAATCGGCCTCGGCGCGGCTCCGAGAGCGATGTCACTCCATTACAACGATCTTGGCTCGTAGGGAAGTCGACTGAGTTCTAAGGGCTGTTAATGAACGAGGTCACTTCTCTTGAAGTTGCGTTAACTGTAAGGCTAATGGAAATCGGTCTCGGAGCTTCTTCGAGAGTAAAGTCACTTCCCTACAATGATATAGGCTTTTAGATGCAGTAGACAAAGTTCTCAGAGCTGCTGCAGAAATGGAGTCGTTCCCTTGGAGTGGCGATGCTTGTAAGGAACTTGGAAATCGCTCGCGGAGCGGCTCCGTGAATAAAGTCACTACCCTACAACGATCTCGGCTTGAATGGGAAGTCGACTGAGTTTTTGGGGCTGGCGCAAAAACGAAGTCACTACCCTTGGAGGCGCTACGGCTGCATAGCAAATGGAAATCGGTCTCGGCGAGGCTCTGAGAACAGAGTCACTACCCTACGAAGAACTCAGCTTGTAGAGTGAGTAAACAATATTCTCGGGGCTGCTGTAAGAATGAAATCACTTCCCTTGGTGGTAAAATGGTTGTAAGGCAAATGGAAATTGGTCTCAGCGCTTCTCCGAGAGCAGCTGCTGCAGGAATGAAGTCACTTCCCTCTGAGGTGCAGTGACTGTAAGGCAAACAGAAATCGGTGTCGGTGCTTCTCCGAAAACAAAGTCACTAACCTACAACGATCAGGACTCGTGTGAAAAGTAGACTGAGTTCTCGAGGCTACTGCAGGAATGAAGTCACTTCCCTTGGAGATGCAACAGTTGTAAGGCAAATAAAATTCAGTTTCGGGGCGGCTCCGAGATCAAAGTCACTACCCTACAGCGATCTCAGCTCGTAGGGTAAGAGGACAAGGTTCTCGGGGCTGCTGCAGGAGTGAAGTCACTCCCTTGGAGTGGCGATGCGTGTAAGGAACTTGGAAATCGCTCTCGGGGCGGCTCCGAGATTAAAGTCACTACCCTACAACGATCTCGGCTTGTAGGGGAAGTCGACTGATTATTCGGGAGTGCCTCATGAATGATATCACTTTCTTTGGAGGTGCAATGGTTGGAAGGCTAATGGGCGAGCAGACATGGTTTTCGGGGCTGCTGCATGGATGAAATCACTCCCTGGGAAGGCGATTCTTGTGAGGAACTTTGAAATCGCACTCGGGACGGCTCCAAGCACAAAGTCAGTTTCCTACAATGATCTCAGCTCGTAGTGAAAGTGGACATGGTTCTCGGGGTTGCTGCATGAATGAAGTCCCTTCCCCTGGAGGTGCAATGACTGTAAGGCAAATGGAAATCGGTCTCGGAGCAGCTCCGAGAACAGAGTCACTACCCTAAAACGACCTCTGCTCGTAGGGGAAGTGGACATGGTTCTCTGGGCCATTGCAGGAGTAAAGTCACTCCCTTGGAGTGGCGATGTTTGTAAGGAACATGAAAATCAGTCTCGGCGCAGCTTCGAAAACAAAGTCGCTACCCTACAACGATCTTAGCTCATAGGGTGTGTGAACAAGGTCCTCGTGGCTGCTGCAGGAATGAAGTCACTTCCCTTGGAGGTTCAATGGTTGCAAGGCTGATGGAAATCGGTCTTGGCGCGGCTCCGCAAGCATAGTCACTACCCTACAACGATTTTGGCTCGTAAGCAAGTGGACATGGTTCTCGGGGCTGTTGCATGAATGAAATCACTACCCGGGAGTTGCGATGCTTGTAAGGAACTTTGAAATTGCACTCGGGACGGCTCCAAGCACAAAGTCAGTGTCCTACAACGATTTCAGCTCGTAGTGGAAGGGGACAAGGTTCTCGGGGCTGCTGCAGGAATGAAGTCACTTCCTCTGGAGGTACAATATCTGTAAGGCATCTGGAAATCGGTCTCGACGCAGCTCCGAGAACAAAGTCACTCCCATACAACGATCTCAGCTTGTAGGGTGAGTGGGCAAGGGTCTCGGGGCTGCAGCATGAATGAGGTCACTTCCCCTGGAGGTGCAACATCTGTAAGGCAAGTGAAAATCGGTCTCGGCGAGGCTCTGCGAGTAATGTCACTCCTCTACAACGACCTCGGCTCGCAGGGAAAGTCGACTGAGTTCTTTGGGCTGCTGAAGACCCGAAGTCACTTTCCTTGGGGATGCGATGGCAGAAAGGCAAATGGATATCGGTCTCGAAACTGCTCCGAGAACAATGTCACTATCCTACAACGATCTCAGCTTGTAGGGTAAATGGACATGGATCTCGGATCTGCTGCATTAATAAAGTCATTTCCCCTGGAGGTGCAATGACTGTAAGGCAACTGAAAATCGGACTCGAGTTGACCAAGTGAAAAAAGTCACTCGCCTACAATAATCTCAACATGTAGGGGAAGTGGACATAGTTCTCGGGTCTGCTTCATGAATGAAATCCCTTCCTTGGAGTGGCGGTGCTTGTGAGGAACTTTGAAATCGCTCTCGGGGAGGCTCCGAGAACAAAGTCACTACCCTACAATGATCTCAGTTCTTAGGGTACTGGGCAAGGTTCTCGGGGCTGCTGCAGGAATGAAGTCACTTCCCTTGGAGGTGCAATGGTTATAAGGCAAATGGAAATCGGTCTCGACGCAGCTTCGGGATTAATGTAACACTCCTAAAATGATCTCGGCTTGAAGATAAAGTGGACAGAGTTCTCAGAGCTACTGCAGGAATGAAGTCACTCCCTTGGATTAACGATGCTTGTAAGGTACTCTGAAATCGCACTCGGGGTGGCTTCGAGCACAAAGTCACTACGCTACAGCAATTACGGCTCGTAGGGGAAGTGGACATGGTTCTCGGGGCTGCTGCAGGAATGAAGTCACTCCCTTATAGTGGCGACGCTTGTAAGGAACTGGGAAAGCGCAATCCGGGCAGCTTTGAGCACAAATTCAGTACCCTACAACGATCTCAGCTCGTAGGGGAAGTAGACATGGTTCTTGGGGCTGCTGCAAGAATGAAGTCACTTTTTCTGGATGTGCAAAATCTGTAAGGCAACTGGAAATCGGTCTCGACGCAGCTTCGAGAACAAAGTCACTACCATACAACGATCCAGCTCTTAGGGTAAGTGGGCAAGGTTATCGGGGCTACTGCAGGAATGAAATCGCTTCGTCTGAAAGTGCAATATCTGTAAGGCAAAAGGAAATCGGTCTCGGCGTGACCCCGAGAGCAATTTCACTCCACTACAACGATCTCAGTTCGTTGGGGAAGTCGACTGAGATCTTGGGGCTGCTGCATGAATGAAGTCACTTCCCTTGGAGGTGCAATGGTTGTAAGGCAAATGGAAATCGGTCTCAATGTAGCTCCGAGAATAAAGTCACTACCATAGAACCATCTCTGCTCATAGGGGTAAATGGGCAAGGTTCTCGAGGCTGCTGCAGAAATTAGGTCACTTCCTTGGAGTGGGCATGCTTGTAAGGAACTTTGAAATCGCTCTTGGGGTGGTTCCGAGAACAGAGTCGCTACTCTTCAATGATTTCGGCTCGTAGATGAAGTGTACAGAATTTTCGGGGCTGCTGCAGGGATGAAGTCACTTCGCTCTGAGATGCAATGGTTGTAAGGCAAATGGAAATCGGTCACGACGGGGTTCCGAAAACAATGTCACTACTCTTCAATGAACTCGACTCGTGTTCGAAGTGGGCAAGGTTCTCGGGGCTGCTGCAAGAATGAAGTCACTTCCTCTGGAGGTACAATGATTGTAAGGCAAATGGAAATCGGTCTCGGGGCGGCTCCGGGAACAAAGTAACTCTCCTACAATGATATCGGCTCGTAAATGAAGTGGACAGAGTTCTCCGAGATGCTACAGGAATGAAGTCACTCCCTTGGAGTGACTATGCTTGTGGGGATTTGTGAAATCGCTCTCGGGGCAGCTCCGATTAAAAAGTAACAACCCTTCAATGATCTCGGCTGGTAGAGGAAGTCGACTGAGTTCTTGGGGCTGCTTAAGGAACGAAAAAACTTCCTTGCTGTGGCAATAGCTTGTTGGGAATTTGGAAATCGCTCTCTGGGCGGCTCAATGAACAAAGTCACTCCCCTCCAACGATCTCAGCTCGCAGGGGAAGTGGACATGGTTCTCGGATATGCTGCAGGAATTAAGTCACTTCCTTTGGAGGTGCAATGGTTGTAAGGCAAATGGGAATCAGTCTCGGGGTGGCTCCGGGAACAAAGTAACTCTCCTACAATGATATCGGCTTGTTGATGAAGTAAGCAGAGTTCTTGGGGCTGCTGCAGGAATGAAGTCACTTCCCTTGGAGGTGCAATGGCAGTTAAGCAAATGGAAATAGGTATCGGGCGGCTTCGAGAAGAAAATCACTACCCTACAACGATTTCAGCTCGTAGGGGAAGTAGACATTGTTCTCGAGGCTGCTGCAGGAATGAAGTCACTTCCTTTGAGTAACGGTTCTTAAAAAGAACTTTGAAATCGCTCTCAGGGTGGCTCTGCAAACAAAGTCAATACCTTACAACGACCTCAGCTCGTTGGGTAAGTGGACATGGTTCTCGGGGCTCTTAAAGGAGTGAAGCCACTCCTTTGGAGTGGCCATGCTTGTAAGGAACTTGGAAATCGCTCTCGGGGTGACTCTGGGAATTTAGTCACTACCCTACATCGATCTCCGCTTGTTGGGGAAGTCGACTGAGTTTTCGGGGCTGCTGCAAAAATGAAGTCACTTCCCTTGGAGGTGCAATAGTTGTAAGGCAAATGGAAATCGGTCTCAACGCGGCTCCGAGAACAAAGTCACTACCCTACAACGATCTCAGCTCGTAGGGTGAGTGGAAAAAATTATCGGGGCTGCTGCAGGATTGAGATCACTCCTTGGAAAGGCGATGCGTGTGAGGAACTTTGAAATCGCACTCGGGACGGCTCCGAGCAAAAAGTCAGTACCTTACCACGATCTCCGTTCGCAGGGGAAGTGGACATGGTTCTCGGGCTGCTGCAGGAATGAAGTCACTTCCCTTGGAGGTGCAATAACTGTAAGGCGAATGGAAATCGGTCACGGCGAGGCTCCGAGAACAATGTCACTACCCTACAACGATATCAGATCACAGGGTAAGTGGACAAGACTATCAGGGCTGCTGCAGGAATGATGTCACTTCCTCTGGAGGTGCAATGTCTGTAAGGCAAATGGAAATCAGTATCAGGGTGGCTCCGAGAACAAAGAAACTCTTCACAATGATATCGGCTGGTAGATGAAGTGGACCGAGTTATAGGAGCTGCTGCAGGAATGAAGTCACTTATTTGAAGTGGCGATGCTTGTAATGAACTTTGAAATCGCTCTCGGGGCGGCCCCGAGAACAAAGTAACTACCCTATATTGATCTCAGCTTGTAGGGGAAGTAGACATGGTTCTCGGATCTGCTGCAGGAATGAAGTCACTTCCCCTGGAGGTGCAATGACTGTAGGGCAAATGGAAATCGGTCTCGGAGCGGCTCCGAGAACAAAGTCACAACCCTACAACGACCTCTGCTCGTAGGGGGAGTGTACATGGTACTCGGGGCTGATGCAGGAGTGAAGTCACACCCTTGGAGTGGCGATGCTTGAAAGAAGTTTGGAAATCGCTCTCTGGGAGGCTCCGAGAATAAAGTCACTACCCTACAACAATCTCGGCTTTTAGGGATAGTCGACTGATTTTTTGGGGCTGCTACATAATTGACGTCACTTCCCTTGGAGGTGCAATGGTTGAGGGGCAAATGGAAATCGATGGCGGCGCTCCGATAAAACAAAGTCACTACCCTTCAATGATCTCAATTCGTAGGGTGTGTGAACAAGGTTCTCGAGGCTGCTGCAGTAATGAAGTTACTTACCCTGGAGGTGCAATATCTGAAAGGCAACTGGGAAACGGTCTCGACGCAGCTTAGAAAGCAAAGTCACTACCCTACTATGATCTCAGCAAGTAGGGGAAATCGACTGAGTTCTCGAGGCTGCTGCAGGAATGAAGTCACTTCCCTTGGAGGTGCGGTAGCTGTAAGGCAAATTAAAATCGGTCTCGGCGCTGCTCCGAGAACAATGTCACTGCCCTCTCAATGATCTCAGTCGTAGGGGAAGTCGACTGAGTTCTCGAGGCTGCTGCAAGAATGCAGTCACTTTCCTTAGAGGTTCAATGGCAGTATTGCAAATAGAAATCGGTCTCGGGCGGCTCCGAGAACAAAATCACGACCCTAGAACGATCTCAGCTCGTAGGAGAAGTAGACATGATTTTTGGGGCTGCTGCAGGTATGAAGTCACTCCCATGGAGTAGCGATGCTTGTATAAAATTTTGAAATCGCTCGCGGGGTGGCTCCGAGAGCTAAGTCGCTACCCTACAATGATCTCGTTTCATATATGAAGTGGACAGAGTTTTCTGGGTCTGCAGGAATGAGTCAGTTCCCCTGGGAGTGCAATGACTGTAAGGCAAATGGAAATCGTTCTCGGTGCGGCTCCGTGAACAAAGTCACTCTCCTACAATTATATCGGCTCGTAGATGGAGTGGACAGAGTTTTCGGGGCTGTTGCAGGGGTGAAGTCACTTCATTGGAATTGCGATGCATGTGAGGAACTGGGAAATCACTCACGGGGCGGCTCCAGGAAAAAATTCAGTACCCTACATCGATCTCGGCTTGTAAGGGAAGTGGACATGGTTCTCGGCGCTGGTGAAGGAAGGAAGTCACTCGTTTGGAGTAGCGATGCTTGTAAGGGACTTTGAAATCACTCTCAGGGCGGCTCCAAGAACAAAGTCACTACCCTACATTGATCTTTGCTCGTAGATGGAGTGGACCGAGTTCTCGGGGCTGCTTCAGGAATGAAGTCTTTTCCCTTGGAGGTGCAATAGTTGTAAGACAAATGGAAATCGGTCTCGGGGCGGCTCCGCAAACTAAGTAACTATCCTACATTGATATCGGCTCGTAGATAAAGTGAACAGAGTTCTCGGAGCTGCTGCAGGATTAAAGTCGCTCAATTGGAGTGACGATGCTTGTGAGGAACTTGGAAATTACTCTCGGAGCGGCCCCGAGAACAAAATCACTACCCATACAACGATATCAGCTCGTATGAGAAATGGACATGTTTCTTGGATCTGATGCAGGAAGGGAAATGGAAATCGGTCTCGAGGCGGCTCTGAGAACCAAGTCACTTGCCTACAATGATCTCGGCTCGTAGATAAAGTAAACAGAGTTTTCAAAGCTGCTTCAGGAATGGTGTAGCTTCCTTGGAGGTGCAATGGTTGTGACGCAAATGGAAATCGGTCTTGGCGCGGCTCTGAGAACAAAGCCACTACCCTACAACGATCTCGTCTCGTAAGGGAAGTCGACTGAGTTCTTGGGGCTGCTGCACGAATGAAGTCACTTCCCATGGAGGTGCAATAACTATAGGGCAAATGAAAATCGGTCACGGCTGGGCTTCCAGAACAATATCACTACCTTACAATGAAATCGGCTCGTTGGGAAAGTGGGAAAGGCTCTCGGGGCTGCTGCAGGAATGAAATTACTTTTTCTGGATGTGGAATACCTGTCAGGCAGATGGAAATTGGTCTCGGCGAGGCTCCGAGAGCAATATGTTACTACACCACAAGGAATTTTAAATCGTAGCAGAAGTCAACTGAGTTGTAAGGGCTGCCCATGAACGAAGTCACTTCCCAGGGAAGTGCGATGGCTGTAAGGCAAATGGTAATCAGTTTCGGCGCGG
>SDVV010003972.1:0-20701 GCA_016164225.1 Gammarus roeselii
ATATATAATGTTGTGGCGTCCTGCTGCTGACGTCGGTCTCTGAGGATATTTTTGACCCTGTCGTCCCTCAGACAGGATGATCGTGTTGGTTGATATATACTGAGCACCAACTTGACCTCCCGTCCCTCCAGGCTGAACGGTCGTGTTGGTGTTGTCCCTGCCCAACATTGTTCAGCTCGTTGATGCCCATATTCGCGAAGTTCTTCAAAATACAGCAGGACAAGGAGGCGTCGGTGTTCTCGCTTCTGGCGGGCGTCTACCTCTGCAGGTGTGTGCAGCAGAGCTCACATGTATGGTGCTAGATGCCTGGTTAGGCCAGGCATCCAGCACTTTGGGAGCACCCTTGGGTAATGTAATAGATGCCTTTCATGATGTCGTAAATAATAGCAATCTTCGGCAAGGTAATAAGTACATTCCTGGTTGATATAATGGCAGGATTTTTTAGTAATTTATATTTTTCAGATATGATAAGATTTGGGTATCCTCTTCGGTTATAATACCGCTCGCAAGACAATGAGTTCCTTTTCCGCACCACGTCAAGTATTATATTTTTAGGGCACTTAACTGTCGTCTCATCACGTAACATGTTTGCATTAGCTACTGTAAAATTGTTTTATGACAGGCTGAGTTGTTTTCGTATGCGAGATCGTTCAAGAATATCTATATTCAATTACTTCTTAACTTATAAATGGTCCGTGTGTACGGGATGCACTGATACATCAATATGTGAATCGTCTAAGTTGGACGACTATACGAGTCCGTTTCATCACCCCCTATAGAAATGAAACCGGCAACATGTCACTATTACACATATTTACTAGAGTCAATCTTGAGACTGGGCGCAAAGAGATGTATGTGCGAGTTGTTTTGGCCCCATGCCCTATGAGGTAGTGACGGAAGGAGTGACAACAGCTGATATGAGGCTGAATGGTTTGAGATGCTTGGTAGGAGTAAAAAGAATATAAGGAATGGGAAGGTGCAAGCTATTCTCCATAACCTTGTAAAGGCCGATAGGTTTTTTGAGTAGGTATGCAAGGTTTGAGGTGGTGTGAGTGGAAGCATACCTAGTGGGAAACTTATGTATGACTAGATGGATGATTTGAAGACAGCGTTACTGATGGAGGTATCAAGGTGGAGGAACCGATGAGGCTGTCGAGGGATCATTGTGTGGAGAAAGATAGTGAACGGATGTGTCAGATGCGCAATTGTAGTTTACGCGGCTTGCTGTCATGTCCCAAGACTGGATCGTTGAGGGGTTGGGGAAGGGCGAGGAGGAGCACCATTGAACAAATCCAAGTTGTGAGGTCCTTGTTCTGACGTCAGTCTCTGACCTTATTTTTGAATCGGAGTGTGTAGACGGACTCATTGCCGGTGAACTAACTACCCGTGCAATTAATTCACTTGTATCTCAAGGAAAAATACCTGCCACGTTCATTTGGGTAAAGAAATTGGATATTTGTGACGAAATATAAGGTGTGGTCTTGATATTGAGTGATCGGTTGGCTCGTAGCGCTACCAAATGGAAGGAGGTGTGCTCAAGATTGATGTGGGTGAAAGTTAAGTTATGCGTAGAAAGATGGGCATTTGTGAGTGTTTACAGACCTGGCAGCAGGAGGAGTGAAGAGGAGAGGGAGCAATTCTGGACTGACCTGAGTGAGTGTAGTGTATTGAGAGTTTTGGAGGTCATTTCAATGGAGTTGTACTGGGTGACCTTAATGCGAGAGTTGGAGATGTAGTGGTGGAGAATGTGACAGGAAGGTAAGGCGTTCCCGTATGAAATGACTGTGGAGAAAACCTGATAGGTCTGTGTGTGGAGCTAGATTTGATGGTCGGGTGCAGTTTGTTCAAAAAGCGAGATATCCACAAGTGCACATGGGTAAGGATGGCCCGTGGTGCAGTGGTGGAGAGAGCACTGATGGATTTTGTGCTGGTATCGAGGAGAATGGTGGGGAGGCTGTTGGATGTGCGGGTGTTAAGAAGGGAGGGTGGAGGAGTGTCTGACCATCTGCAAGTGGAATGTAGATTAAGAGTGGAGCAGAAGTGGATGAACAGCAAACGAGTGGGAGAAGGAAGAGAGGTAGTGAAAGGGAGTGGACTGAATGTGAGAAATAGAGGAGTTCCAGCAGGCGCTAGGGGAAGAATATGACAACATGAGAGGACAGGACCTGAGGGATGTGGAGGAAGAATGGGAGACGTCAAGGGATGCGTTGCTGAGATGTGCGAAGAAGGTGTTTGGTACGCGTCATGTGGGCGGATACAGAAGGAAAGGTTGCGAGTGGTGGAACGAGGTGGTCAAACTAGCGGTGGCCCGGAAAAGAGGAGCGTTTGAAGAGTGGTTGCGGCTGAAGTCGGTGGTGGCTATGAAAGCTACAAAAAAGTAAAAAACGAGTTGAAGCGGGTGGTGGGGATAGCCATAAGGGAAGCGGATGCCAGGTGGGACAGACATTTGTGCCAAAATTTTGAGGAGAACTAAAAGATGTTCTGGAAAAATGTAAAGAGGGTGAGAAAGGGAGAGACCGGAAAGGAGGAAGTGGCGAAAGATGAAAACAGCCAGTTGTTGTTTGAAAGTGGTGATGTACGGCAGAGGTGGGCCGAGTATTTTGACGAGTTGTTGAGTGTCGAGGACGACAGAGAGGCTGACTTTGTTGATGTGGGTGGTGGTGCTCGGTTGCCGGTTTTGGAAGACAGACTTGTGGCGGACATAACAAGGGAACGGGTGCAGGAGGCGGTGGAGGTCATGGAAGCAGGGAAAGCCCCTGGTTTGGATGGCGTTGCGTCTGAGTGCCTGAAGAAGGGTGGAGTAACGATTTTCGAAGGTTTGGTGAGGTTACTGTACGTGTGTTTTGTGGCGGGCGCGGTACCGATTGAGTGGCGCAGTGCCTGCATTGTTCCGCTATATAAGAACAAAGGAGATGAAAATGAATGCTGCAACTCGCGAGGTATCAGTCTGTTATGTGTGGTTGGTAAGTTGTACGTGTGAATGCTGATCAGAAGGATTAGAGACTGTACGGAGAGAGGAACAGCGTGGCTTTAGGAGTGGTGAGAGTGTGCCGATCAGATTTTTGAAGTGTGGCAGGTCTGTGAGAAGTACTTGCCCAAAGGATATGATGTGTTCTGGGCCTTCATGGATCCGGAGAAGGCATACGACAGAATTGACAGGGAAGCGCTGTGGAGGGTGTTTAGTTTGTATGGAGTGGGCGGACATCTGTTAGAAGCGGTGCAGAGTTTCTATGTTGGCAGCCGAACATGTGTCAGAGTGGGAAGCGAGGTGAGTAATTGGTTCACAGTGAAAGTGAGAATGACATAAGGCTGCGTGATGTCTTCCTGGCTGTTCAACCCCTATATGGATGGAGTGGTCAGGGAGGTGAACGCGAGTGTGCTGGGTCGTGGCTTGGAACTGTTGGAAGCGAATGGGTTGGAGTTAGCAGTTGAGCCAGTTGCTATTTGCAGATGATACGGGCTTGGTGGCGGATTCAGCGAAGCTATGAAGGCTAGTGTCTGAGTTTGCTTGAGTGTGTGAGAGGAGTAAGCTTCGGGTGAACGTGGGTAAGAGTAAAGTAATGAGATGCACGAGGACTGTCGATGCGAGCATAATTAGTGTCCCCCTAAGTGGGGAGCTCATGGAGGAAGTTCAGTGTTTTAAGTATCTGGCCTGTCATGTGGAGATAACTGAACTAGTGGAAACTGAAGTGAATGCGCGAGTGAAGGAGGGGTGTAAAGTGTTGGGTGCACTGAAGAGTGTAATGAGCTGTAGGACGTTGGGGATGGAAGCAAAGAGAGGGCTGTATGAGGATGTTGTTGTCCCAACTGTGCTCTACGGGGCTGAGACTTTGGGGGTGAGAGCAGAGGAGAGGAAAAGGTTGAATGTTTTCGAGATGAAGTAACGCTGAGAGACCGGATCACCAACGACCTGATTCGAATCAGAACAGGGATGGTAAAGAAGTTGGAGGACAGAGTGGATTTGCGTGTTCTAAGATGGTTCGGGCACATGGAGAGAATGGATGAAAGAAAATTTGTGAAAAAGATGATGAATGCGGAGGCGAGTGGTCGCAGGCCTAGAGGTAGACCGAATTTTGGGTGGATGGATGGTGTGAAGCAGGCGTTAGGGAGGAGGGTGTAAACTAGTGAAAACTGTCGTGCCCTGCTGCTGACGACGGATCCTCGGACTGCACTCGCGACCCCGAGTGTATGTTGCGGGGGTACCGGCCGGACCCTTTAGCACAAAAGGGCTAAGTTGTGTGAGTGTGAGCGTATGAAGGTTTGAGGTGCGCCTTGCCGTCGGCCACTCACCTTTCTGAGGGATACGGCCTAGTGTCTGTATCTGTATTTGTACTGTACATGTTGAAAGTTGCTTTACACAAGGTCTTTCGAATATTTCTCATTTTGTTGTTTATAATTGTACTCATTGAGAAAGAAAAAAATTATAATTTCTAGTGTCACTTGCAATCGTTCAGAAAATGTTTTTCGTAAGTTGATGAATTTATCATCAAAATGACTATGAGAACACGTAATCGATTTCTGTACAAATGGGATCTATCTAAATGCTCCAGCGTTGTACCAGTTACATCTATTTGATTTTCATGCACTCATGATGGGCAAACATAGGACCTAATAAAATTAGCATTAGCACTAATCTGTTGTAAATTCAGGAATCCCAATTTTATATTTCTTCACGTCACAGGAGTGCGAGCGAATCCGGGAGCCCGTACGACGCGCCCTGAAGGCTCTGCTTGCTCTCAACTGGTGCATCAAGCTCGAGAGCAGCGACGATGGAGCGGGGAAGAAGATGGTCTACTCTAGTGACTCGGTGAGTGTGAGAGCAGCGACAGTGGAGCGGGGAGGGAGATGGTCCACTCTAGCGACTCGGTGAGTGTGAGAGCAGTGACGGTGGAGCGGGGAGGTAGATGGTCCACTCTAGCGACTCGGTTAGTGTGAGGGCTGTGATGGGGGTAGGGGAGGGTAAATGGCCCACTTTAGTGACTCGGTGAGTGTGAGGGCCAGAAGGGAGAAGGGCCGCATTAGTTGCAAATTGTAACAATTGAAACTGGATAAATTTCGGCGCACTTTTTGAACTCGAACTTGACGTTGCTTTTCCTCAGACTGATATCTACAATTACAACCCTACGCCCGTAGACATGACCAACCTGACTCTGAGTCGCGACGTGCAGAACATGGCGGACAGGCTGGCTGAGAACGCCCACGACATTTATGCCAGGAGGAAGAAAGAGGAGTTGGAGGCCTCAGGTGTGTGATGGGGCAGGGCGAGGAGGAGTGGTAAATGGGAACTACGATGTGTAAGAAATAGTAGATTCTATAATTGCATGAGACCTCGTCGATACCTGAAGTGAGAACTCGATGACCCATATTTATTTAATCGGTGTCTGAGTCAAACGGAAAATACGAAGAACGGAAGGTCACGGTTCATCAATAAATGTAAATCATGTTCATTTACATCGTTATAATGATGATTGAAAACCACCGTCCCCTTATACAGACACAGATACTAGGCTGAATCTCCCAGAAATTATGGTGTCTGATGGCAAGGCGCACCTCACACTCATCTCATACACGCAGACAAACTTAGCCCTCTGGGGCTAAAGGGTCCATGAAGGAGACCCCCAACACCCATTTCGGGTCAGGGATGAAGTCCGATATCAGTGTCAGCAACAGGGCTCAACTTCGTAACTGGTGTACTCTTTCTGGGTCAAAGTTACCGGACCTAACCCTACTCACGACCATCCCGTTTCTCAATGTGACGCTAATGCGAAAGCACGTCAATGCAGCGCCAAAATTCATCCACTCACGCCAATCCATTGCACACTCTCTCAATACCTCCACGCTTATGTCTCTCCTTCTTAACGCCTACTTCACGCCATCCATCCACCCAAACTTCGGTACAACTCCAGGCCTACGTCCACTCACCTCCGCCTTCACTCTTTTATCCAATCTCCCTTCATCCATCCTCACCATGTGCTCGAACCCTCTCAGAACACGTCAATCTACTGTGTCCTCTACCTTCTTCGCCCCGAAGCTTCCTCCCCCTGGGGTTAAGTTACAAGCAGCGTGCCTCAAGGATCCGTGTTAGGGCCAGTTCTCTTTATAATATCCATTAACGATCTCGATAGCAACGTACTCAAACATTAGCAAGTTTGCAGACGATTCTAAGAACGGAGGAAAAGTGCAAACTGAACTAGAGTGTCAGTAGATCCAACTAGACTTGAACAAAATTGTTGATTGTTCAGACAAGTGGCAAATGAAATTTAATGTAGACAAATGCAAAGTTATGCACATAGGTCCTCATAACCCCAAACACGAATATTCAATGTCCTCTTACTTCTGAAACCATGTTGCTTGGAGTTGAACCATTTATTTTTTTCAATAAAATTCACTATTCGTCTTTTCATTACTCCTTCAAAGATTTTGACTACATGTGATGTCAAAGAAATTGGTCTGTAATTCGATGGGTTTGTGAGGCTACCTCCTTATGCTAGCGGGAAGATGACGGCATGTTTCAAGGTCTGTGGGATATCGGAAGTGTCCAAAGACTTCTGCCACAACATTTGTTGAGGGCTTGGCAGTACCTGTTTGCATTGTTTCAATAGAACAGCTGGAATGTCGTCTGGTCCGGATGCATTTTTGCTAACTATTTCATCAATAGCTTTTGTAATTTTAGAGATGTCAATGTTAAGATCAGTCAATTAAAATTCAGAGGCAATTTCAGGATTTGTATGAGTAAGCATTGGGATACTAAATACCCGTCTGTAATTCTCACTCATCAACTCGCTCATCACTTTGTTTTCATCTACCAGTTGACCGGATTCATCAATTAATAGACCAATTTTAGCTTTAGAGGTTGAAAATTTGGCTGCATAAGCAAATAAACATTAAGAATTTTTTGTAATTTTTCAATAGCTTTCTTTTCATTTTCTCTCCTCTCTTGATCATATGAACCTTTTATCTGCATTTCAATCTAGATGATGGCTTCTTCTTGTTTTATGCGTCTGAAAGGGTTTACTTCGTTGCAAAGTTTGTTCTGTTTTATTGCTCGCTTTTTCATGAGCAATTTCATTTCTGAATAATACTTGCTTCTTTTGGGAATTTCTTTTTATTGGCACATGTTGTTCATAAACCTGCAACAGTATATCATCAAATTTATTCTTTGCTCCCTCCACATTGTTTGCCTCTTCAATGAATTGTTTCCAATCAATATTGGACAGAGATTTGTGTATATTTACCCAATTTATATCTGCACCAAAGAAGTTCAGTAGCCGGAAAGTCATGTACCCGGAGAAGATGGTATTTACTGTGTTTTTTCTCAGTAGGTCAGCATCTAGATTTATTTCAATCACATTACGATCTGATAGTGCAGTTTTAGTTATTATAATGTTTTTTATATACTCAACTGAGTTGAAAAACACTAGATCCAAGATATTGTTGGTTCGTGTAGGCTTTTCAATAACTTGGGTAAGAAAATATCCATCTACTTATTTGAACAGTGCTTCAGCTTGATTTGTTGCAGCTTAGGTGTTCCCTTTGCCAATGATATAGCTACCAGGTGCCGCCGTTTGATCATGTACGTCTGTAAGATTCCAAGCGCATCTTCAAAATGTACAAACTCGCAGTTTGGTGGTCTATACACTATAATTATTATGGTTTTCAGCTTTTAAACTTCAACAGCAAGACACTCTCATTAATCATTGGAAAATTTCAACTCTTCGCAGCTTCCAAGACACTCTTTCACATAGACTCCAACACCCCCACATTGCCTATTTGTGCGGTCACTTCTGACAAAAAGTGTCATTTTCAATATAAAGCTCAGCTGATTTAACATTTTCATTTTGGTGTGTCTCAGTTAAGCCAATGAAGAGTGAATCACTGTCAGATAAATTATCTTGGATCAACTTTATTTTGCCATATTGGCTGGTGTTATGGAGGCCTTGTAAATTTAAGAGGTGACACTTTTTCAATTCATTTTGCTTGAATGATTTTTGAGATAGTGTTTCCTCCATTGACTCAGTGTTGGCAGCTCTCTCACCAGTGGGAACTTTGGTTTGCAAGGGCAAAGTAGAAGACTCTCCAGAGTTTCTGAAGAAGAATTTTTCATCTGTGACTGGTCAGCACTGCAGTGGTGATGGCCATGTACCGCTACAGATGGACTCACGCGAGCACCACCAAGAGGGCATCTGCCATACCTGGTAGGCCTGTACTGGTCACTGTAACGAGGGTGACCTCCCGTTGAGGCCACGAGAGAAACCTGTGGGGCGCGGTTTTTGAAGCGCGTGTCGTGTAATCGAGGCTGTTGTTTGACCCAACCTCTTGGGCCACCGTGGTTAATGTTTGGGTGTTGCTGTGTGTTGCCATGATGGGCATTTCCTTGTCTGCTGACTGCAGCTGTCACGTCTTGCTGGGGCTCCAGTGGTTTTCTTGTTTTTTCTAATATGCAGCCACTCACCTTTTTTTGGTGCATCGCATTTGACGATACGAGTCATTACATACCTTTGGATGGAATTTCTTACATAGTTCATCACTTTTGCAACCATACCTTCCCAATTCCATGAATTTATTGCAACGCTTTGGGTGGGTAAAGCCACATCTATTCCCTGACACTCCATACTTGCACTTGTTTTTTAAATATAATGTAGAGTGTTTCAGGCTTTTCACTGTGGGTACTAGTTTTTGTTGTTGTTCTCCTGGGCCACGTTCATTTTCATGATCACTATTACTGTTTTTATCTGACCCAGGCTCACAAGCTGGGTGGGTGAAGCCACAGTCTTTTCCTGACACTCCATACGTGCATTTGCTCTTCAAATAAAATCTGCAGATTTTTTATTTTCACCTTTGGTAAATTATCTTCTATTTGCTCTCCAGTATCACTCTCTTTTCCCCATCGCAATTTTCACTGGAATTAATCATATCGGTTACATCTGTATCTACACCAATGTCACTCACCATATCACTGTTCTGATCACTAGCAGCCATTTCTGTACCCTGACTGCCAGTGGACAGTGAGGTATAGTGACCATCAGCAGTTTTGGCAGTACTCTGCTCACTAATTATTTGGTCCTGTTTCCCCCAGCTTTTTTGTTTTTAACATCAAAACAGGTCACACACCTGCTGCTAAACCATTTAAATGATTTTCCCAGCATCCTGTAGCACATCGGTCCAGCATCGGACACTTTTGAACAAAATTTGCTGGAACTTTCATCTCATTCTGTGCCAACAATATCAACATTTTCCTGTCCTTTGCATGCGTTACACTTCCATGATGCCTTTTTTACTTCCACACATTGCGAATCTTCATTTTCTTAAACGTTGCAGCCTTTGCCATTAGAGCAATGAAATAGAAACGCTTCGGTTTTTGGATCACCAACACCTCTAGCAACACGTGACATGAAAATAATATGTTTGGCATATTTCACACTTTTTCAGACTATTTCCTTCAAGAGCTCGAGCTAAGTTAGGATCTTTGAAGCAGGCCGAGCGAAAATCACTAGCCATTTTGTTATGAATGTAATGGGAGTTTTGACACAATTCAGATAAATATGTACTATTAAGAGAAAAAAATCTATCGCTCGTTCCAATAGCACAGAATATTTATATCCACAGCCTATTACTTTCTCAGATATTTCTTTTCCTAATTTGCACAACACTAATGAAAATTCAATTAGGTCACTTCCTGTCCCTTCTCTTCTTGGAGCTAGGCCTTTAGTTCCAATGCACTTCCTGGATAGATAGCAGGTAGTTTTACTTGGGTCAGGCCCAGGCTCTGTTTGGTAGGAAGCACTTGGAATTTTTTAATTAGGTTTCAATTTGTCACAGCTTTTGATTGCTGATCTCTCAATAGACAGACGTCCTCACTTCATGGACTCAGGCAGGCAACTGCCTGACTCTATGAAGGTTGAGGCGTGCACCCCCAGATGGTGCCCTACGACATGCTCACGGAGAAGGAGAAGCGCAAGGACAGGCTGCGTTCCGTGCATACAAGATAGCACAATAGAAATCAAATGACTTTATTCCATCTATTCCATATAATACTTTTTTTTTTGTATTTCTGTTGTTATTTTTCCGTTTAATTAATCCTATTAAGAAGCAACAAGGTTATCATGGCGCATTTTAACAATGTGCTATGCATTAGATATAAGTGACCTTTATTTATAGCATGTCGGTGTCAATGTCCTTCTTGCACAAAACCTAAATCAGAATATCTACCCAGAAAAGCCTTCAGCGTTCTATCATTAGATAAAGGTAAACATTTTCCCGTTCCCGGATTTTGTCTTGCAGTAGATAAACTATTCATGTTTACCAGTTTCTCGCCCATTGCATCTCACGTGAAAGTTTGTCTGCTTTCTTCTGCCCTGCAGGCGGAGGCGTGCACCCTCAGATGGTGCCCTACGATATGCTCACGGAGAAGGAGAAGTTCAAAGTCAGGCTGCGCTCCGTGAAACTCATAAAATAACTTCAGTTCATGGATACAACCTCTCCAGGTGAGACCTTGTGCCTCACCCAGTCCATGATGCAAACTCTTCAGGCCAGACCTAGTGCCTCTCCCAGTCCAAGATACAACCTCTCCAGGTGAGATATACAACCTCTACAGGTGAGGCGTAGTGCTTCTCCCAGTCCAAGATGCAACCTCTCCAGGTGAGACCTAGTGCATATCCCAGTTCAAGATGCAACCTGTCCAGGTGAGACCTTGTGCCTCACCCAGTCCATGATGTAACCTCTCCAGGTGAGACCTAGTGCCTCTCCCAGTCCAAGATACAAACTCTTCAGGCGAGACCTAGTGTCTCTCCCAGTACAAGGTAGAACCTATCCAGGTGATATGTACAACCTCTCCATGTGAGACCTAGTGCCTCTCCCAGTCCAAAATACAATCTCTTCAGGTGAGACCTTTGGCCTCTCCCAGTCCATGATGCAACCTCTCCAGGTGAGACCTAGTGTCTCTCCCAGTCCGAGATACAATCTCTCCAGGTTAGGTATAAAACCTCTTCAGGTTAGACAGTCCAAAATACCACTTCTCCAGGTGAAACATAGTGCCTCTCCCAGTCCAAGATACAACCTCTCCAGGTGAGACCTAGTGCCTTTCCCAGTTCAAGATGGAACCTCTCCAGGTGAGACCTAGTACGTCTCCCAGTCCAAGATGCAACTTCCTTAGGTGAGACCTAGTGCCTCTCCCAGTTCGAGATGCAACCACTCCAGGTGAGACCTAGTGCCTCTCCCAGTTCAAGATGCAACCTCTCCAGGTGAGACCTAGTGCCTCTACCAGTTCAAGACGCAACCTCTCCAGGGGAGACCAAGTGCCTTTCCCAGTCTAAGATGGAATCTCTTCAGGTGAGAACTAGAGCCTCCCAATTGCGAGCTGGAACCTCTCCCCATAAGACCTAGTGTCTCTCAAAGTTCAAGCTGCAACCTCTCCGTGGGAGACCTAGAGTCTTTCTAAATAGGAATTCTTTTCTCTTCCACTCGTATGAGTCATATGGTTTGCATTGCGCTTCTGGTTTGATTCAATGAATCCTGAAGAGAAAACTATACAGAGACGTTTTTACGATAAAAACTTGATAACATCCGTTGAACTTAGTTTTCGACCGATTTAGACCTTTGTCTTTTAACCTTACTCGGGAATCTCGAAACTTTAAAGTTCCTCGACTGTCATCGAGTTTTTAGGAATAAGAACCTTTTATCTGCTAGGCGTCGCGTGGCGTCTTGCGCCGATCTGTCTAAATGTCTTCCTGGTACCAGGGCGCGCTCGGTCATCTGCCGGATGCAACCCCCAACCCCCTTCCTTCCTATATAAGCGTGAGCTGGGATGCCCCATCATTCATTAGTGCATGGAGGTATAATAGGGAGGAGGGAGCATTGGCTCATTTCTGTGAAGCCAGTTTTGTTGAGCCAACTGCTATTTGCTGATGATATGGCCCTGGTTGCGGATTCAGAGGAGAAGCTATGCAGTCTAGTGTCTGAGTTTGGTAGAGTGTATGAGAGGAGGAAGCTTCGAGTGAACGTGGGTAAGAGTAAAGTAATGAAATACTCGAGGACTGTCGATGCGAGCAAAATTAGTGTCCCCCTAAATGTAGAGCTCATGGAGGAAGTTCACTGTTTTAGGTATCTTGGCTCCCATGTGGAGATAGCTGAACTAGTGGAAACTGAAGTGAAGGCGGGTGTAAAGTGTTGGGTGCACTGAAGTCTAATGAGCTGTAGGACGTTGGGGATGGAAGCAAAGGCAGGGTTGTATGAGGGTGTTGTTGTCCCAACTGTGTTCTACGGAGCTCAGACTTGGGGGGTGAGAGCAGAGGAGAGAAGAAGGTTGAATGTTTTCGAGATGAAGTGTTTGAGGAGCATGGCTGGAGTAACGCTGAGAGACCGGATCACCAACGACGATACTTAACAAAGTTACTTAGCAAAAATATTACCTAGGTTTACATGCTGCAATTGAATAGCTTGTGTCGAGCTACCCTTAACCACTGAGATGAATAAAATTGGCTGGCGATGGCCAGAATACACCATTATAAGTGACCATAAGGGATCAGTTGTCCGATAAAGGATTAGTTATTAAAGTATTTGGCCACCAAAACGCTATTGTTTTCGTGCAGTACAAATCGCAGCTACTTCGTCTCGATATCGACTTCCACAAACCTGGTCGGGGCGGTGTTCCTGAGAGAGAAGGAGATGGTAGCCAACCTCTTCTGCAAGCTGGCCAACCTGATGCGCCTCAATATCGCTTGCTTCGGCAGCGACACTCAAGTCACCTTCAAATGCCTACAGGTACGAGGCCTTCAAACCCCATCTATCGCTGTCTCGCTGTTGACCATGTGCCGTCGCTGACAGCCTACATTATGTTCGATGCCGTTCAGTAGATTTTCCAAACCACATTCGTCCTACATCAATTCCGGTTCAGGCATTGTACTGCGTCATGGGTATCTAATCTTGTGTTGAGCAACGTAAAGTCGTAATTCTTTACCTCACACAGCTATGTATTCCTGGTGATAATGGGCTGCATTGACGTCAAGTCTCTGTCCTAATCTCTGACGGCCTTGTTTTCCAGGGAATGGTGCCGTGCATAAACGCCAAGTCTCTGTCCTAATCTCTGACGGCCTTGTTTTCCAGGTGATTGTGCGGTGCATGTACGCAAAGTCTCTGTCCTAATCTCAGACGGCCTTGTTTTCCGGGGGAATGTTGCAGTGCATATACGCGAAGCTCTGTCCTAATCTCTGACGGCCTTGTTTTCCAGGTGATGGTAGGGTGCATAGACGCCAAGCTCTGTCATAATCTCTGACGGCATTGTTTTCTAGGTGATGGTGCGATGCATTGACGCCAAGACTCTGACCAAGAGTCTACCCGAGTTCATCCGTTCATCCTTCTTCAACAATGCGCAGTTGACCTAGAGAGGTGTATCCAGTTTCTACAGGAGGCGGGTCGGGGGATCTTCAACCCTTATGGTAAAAAATCTTTCCGCTTTAAGAGTTAACAGTTTTCAAGTTTCTAGCAGTTTTGAGTATAAATAAATGTGGCCCTTCCATAAGCCAATTATGCACATATTTCCATTCTTAGACCCAATGCCTTCCACATTGAAATTAAATGGTTTCTTTCTGCCACTTCAATTCAATGGGAAAGTATGTTGACCTGTAATTCATACCCATAAAGCTTATTCACTTGTTGACTTATGAGAGGTAACTACTTGAAATCACTTGGGAGCACCCTCACCTTGAATCCCTCGCCGTGTTGCCACACAGAACCGACACGCCTACATCCGCGGCTCCCACCTCAAGATGGCCTCGTCCCTGATGGTCCTCATGCCCGTGCTGACGTCCCTCTTCGACCACACCGCCGCATACGACTTCGGGCAGGACCTGCTTCGTGAGTAACGAAGACTGCCTCCTGCTTAGAGAATTGTATCCAGAGTCAATAATTTTGATGTAAATGACTATCTCAACATTGAGTTTTCCGGCAAGCGACTGTAGAAGCAGTATGCTCTGCAGGTGGGTTTCCAAAATTTGTTGAGTCAGGCAAAAAATAACTCCAATCATCCGTGTCGAGGGATGTTTGTTGAACAGGTAATCCATTCTATACACAAAACTTCCACAGTCATTCACCGATTCTTTTGTCCATTTCGTTTTCTCATACAATTACGAGGGCAATAACCTCCTGACATTTGTCTCGTCGCAGTGGATGCGATTCAAGTACCATGTTATAAGATCTTTGCGGCCGTGTACCAGCTGGGCACTGACCTCACCCTCGACAAGAACCGCAAGTTCATCAAGATTGCCTTAGACCGCAATAGGCCCGCCATCGGCTCTTGCCTGGGAGCATTTGCCGCCACTTTCCAATTTATTTATTATTTGCTTCAATGTTACACCGGAGTCCCAACGCGAAGTTAATGCAGACTCCCCCGAAGGGCGGTGCCACTTTCCAAGTTGCCTTCATCGAGCCGATGATGAACAAGCAGAACCCCTCGGCTTTTTCAACAGGATAACGGACCAGAGTCTAGAGGCACAGGTTAAGATATGCTCAGCATGATAGTGGACCAGAGTCTGGAGGCACAGGGTGAAATATGCTCAGCGTGATAGCCAACCAGAGTCTGGAGGCGCAGGGTGAGATATACAGATACAGACACTAGGCCGCAACCCCCAGAAAAGGGAGTGGCTAACGGCAAGGCGCACCTCACATCCTCATACGCTCGCACCCACACAACTTAGCCCTTATGTGCTAAAGGGTCCGGCCGGTACCCCCTCAACATACACTCTGGGTCACGAGTGTAGTCCGAGGATCCGTCATCAGCAGCAGGGCCCGATAGTTTTCACTGGTTTATCCCCGCCGCGTCATAATGGTCGACCCCCCCCCTCCACCCACGACCATCCAGACAGCGGGATGCCAAGGGCGGAAAAGCACATCAGAGCAGCGTCAAAATCAACCATTCACAACTATTCCCCACTGACACCTGTTCATTGCACGCTCTTTCGCCCCCTCCACATTCAAGTCTCTCCTTCCCAACGCCTGCTTCACACCATCCATCCACAAAAACTTCGTTTTACCTCTAGGCCTACGACCGTTCGCCTCCTACAGCTCATTACACTCTTTAGTGCACCCAACACTTTACATCCCTCCTTCACTCGCGCCTTCACTTTAGTTTCCGCTAGTTCAGTTATCTCCACATGGGAGCCCAGAAACTTAAAACACTGCACTTTCTCCTAGAGCTCTCCATTTACGGTGGTACTAATTTTGCTCGCATCGACAGTCTTCGAGTATCTCATTACTTTACTCTTACCACGTTCGCTCGAAGCTTCCTCCTCTCACACACTCTACCAAACTCAGACACTAGCCTTCAGAGCTTCTCCTCTGAGTCCGCAACCAGGGCCGTATCATCAGCAAATAGCAACTGGCTCAACTGCCAACTCCGCCCAGTCGCTTCCAACAGTTCCAAGCCACGTCCCTGCACACTCTCGTTCACCTCCCTGACCACTCCATCCATATAGAGGTCGAACCGCCAGGAAGACATCACGCAGCCTTGTCCCAGTCCCACTTTCACTGTGAACCAATCACTCGCCTCGCTTCCCACTCTGACACATGCTCGGCTGTCAGCATAGAAACTCTGCACCGCTTTTAACAGATGTCCGCCCACTCCATACAAAGCTTTGCGCTGAGGCAGTATCGTAACCAATGATGAACTACTAACTGAGTTTGAAATTAACATCGCATACTGTTCTTCGCGTCTAAGCTCCAAAGTTTACAAGTACCCAGGGTATAGAAACTTTTTTTTGCTGTTTGGAGAGCGAGTTCATCATGGTGAATGGGCTCATTGAGGGAGCAACTTTGTTTGCACCGCTATATACAAGCGTTATGAGGAAGTGGGTAGGGAATGATGCTGATCTTCTCTCCGGGTTGGGAGGGTTAGCCTGGGGGGAGCGAATCGCGGCCGCAGCCTCTCGTCGCCCGACTTTGTGCTCAGTTTGGTATTGTAGGATCTCTCTCTCAGTCTTGTCCTGGGGGCAGTCTTCGTGTCCCGTAGGGTGGTCGTTTACTTTGCAGTAAAAGCAGTGAGGTTCTTCGGATGGGCAGGAAAAGAGATCGTCTCGCTTATCGTGGTCGTCCTGGGAGCAGTGTGAGCATATTTTTTTACCGTTACAATTTTGGCTCGTGTGTCCGTATTTCTGACATTTACAGCATCGCATCGGACGTCTTTCGATGGGTGTGACCTTGGTTTTGACGTAAAGAAAGGTATGTCTATGTAGTTGGGTGGGGTGGGACAATTGAATTCAAGCAGAAAAGCCGTGGTGGTGTTTCGTCTTGGTTCAATTTTTGGTGCGACTTTCGCTTCAACTATACATTCCTCGTATTGGACGAGTCCGGTGATGAATTCGTCGGCTTCATCACGCGGGAGACCCTCGATGTAAATCTTGGAAAAAGTTTGGTGTGGTATGATTTAGCAAGATTTTTGGAGAGTTTTGTGTCTACTTTATTGGTGAAGCTATCGTCGCCGCTGGCGGTGATGTTGAGAATTGGACGGCATGTCATGGAGCCCAGTTCTTCTCCTAGTTTATATGGGCAAATATCCAGTCTATCATTGACATCAAATGTCATTTGCAAGTGTTCGGGGAATTTAGGGCTGTTGTTGAATTGGTTGTGGTCATCAAATCGTGTGTATTATCTCTTCTTAGTGTTTTTTGGTGTTCGGGCGTTACGAGTTTCGACTGGGAGGAGAGCGATGTTTTCGGAGAGGTCAGAGACGGAAGCACACGAACAGGTTACGGGTTCCCTGGCCTCTATCCTCTTCATCAGCTCATCTAGTCGGGTATTCATAGTTGCACAAAGGTTCTCGAGTTAAGTGAGGCGTTCGCCGACTTCACTGGAGGGCTCCGAACAGTCCTCAGTTTCCAGCTCGGGAAGGCCCACCATTTTGCATATCTTGCCCAGGGTATTCTGCATTCCGATTATATTCGCGTCCGGCTTCAAGACTCGTTCATTTGTGTCGTCGATTACGACCTGAGTCAGGTTTCCCGTCGATGTGGAACTCCTGAGGGGTTCGTCTTTCTTTCTGGCAGACTGGTTTGAGTGCGACGCTCTGGAGGGGCCGTCAGCCCCTCTCCGATAGGGCATGGTCCTGCCCCTTATTTGATCCCCGGCTTCTACCCGGTGTTCTGGGTAATGAAGGTTGGTGCACTAACTTAATTGCTCTTAAAACTAACCTTAAATCTAGATTTTTTTGTAACGATTTTTTTTTTACATATTTTTTTTTTGCTTTTTTAATTTCAATTGGTTTTGATTCTAAATTCACAAATCCCGGCGTCAGTGGGGGGCTCACCTCTTTGTGCACCAAGGGGGGGGGATGTAGCTACAAACTGAAAGGGGGGACGGTGGAGGGATCTTCTAACTCGATAAGGGGTAAATAAATATTGGTGGATAACGAGGACACCACGGGAAGGCTGGTGAGCCTGGGATACCCCCAGGGGGTATCCTTCTGAGGTGCCTTATTGTTCTCGCTGTTAAGAGATGATAGTTGATCTCTCCAATTTAGTTGAAAACTTTAACCTTTACGAGACTATATTCGGTCTCGGAGCGATATTCGGCTTAGAGCGGTGACCGGCTTTTATTTTTAAACAGCAAAAAAAAATTCTATACCCTGGAAACTTGTAAACTTTGGAGCTTAGACGCGAAAAACAGTATGCGATGTTAATTTCAAACTCAGTTAGTTGTCCGTCATTGGTTACGATACTGCCTCTGCGCAAAGCTCGTGAGAGTATAGGAAAAGAGTGTGAGATGCGCCCAGCCGTCAGCTACCATTCTTTCTGTGAGATTCGGCCTGTTTTCTGTATCTGTAATTGATTTTGTGAATATTTATAAATCAAGGTTGACTGGCAGTGGATTAATCATTCGAGTAGGTGTGCGCTTCGGAGAACTTGGTAAGGGAAGGCCGGGGCACCTTGCAAATGATTACTGCTAAGGAGTGCACAGTATCAACAAAATAAAAAGTCACTTAAATTTTACATTCCTCATAGCAGGTAAATACTAAAATATGGTGGACTTTGGTTCCATTTGGAAAAAAGCTGCTTAGCTCAACAACTCGACTTTAAAATGTGCTCCCAAATTGATGTCATCTCTTGATCTACGTTGGAAGCTCGCGACAGCTCGCCTGATATCTTCTTTGGTTAGGTGTAGGACTGTTTCCTCACACGATCTTCATGTTGACTGGCGGTGGGTTAGCGACCGTCAAGGACCTTGAAGTTAGATGATTGGGATGTGACTTAGGAAGAAGCCACATCTCGTCCGATAAAATATTTTTTGTGGATCAATGTTCAAATCTGATACCCATGAACAAAAAGACAAACGTTGATTTTTCTGAGTTTCACTAAGCTCTTAGAACGTGTGAAATTTGTACTGCTTCCTTTTTTGCTGTGTACGAAGAATTAGGAGTAGTACATTTGCTGAAGTCAAGTTTTCTAGCCCATCTCTAATTGAAAGGGTATGATCTTCCTGAATCTGATTACTAACGGGTTAATTGTCGTGCTGTTCAGACTTAGACGTAGTATCAAGGCCAGCCGCATTCTTGTTGTCAACCAATCACTCTTTACACCAATCAGCCCTCCACTGGGTCCCAGCCGAGGTCAGAGTAGCCCTTCTCCACCAGCTCGCTGTTGCTCTGCAGCACGCATCGGGACAGGTAGACGGCGATCTTCTCCATGTGGTGCTCTCTAGAAGCAAGGTGAGAGTGTCCGACATTGATGGATCTCTGAGTGCACTAACATACAAAATAAGGATGATGATGGTGACTACACGATTCAGATCAGCTGATTGTTTCTCTTTATATCTCTTCACTCCTCCTCATCTCCTGGAGATCTGTGTAACCTAACATTGTCTCTACTAGCTATGTAACTATAATGAAAATGGAAGAGAATAATTTATAATATGTAGTGGAGTTATTCTGCTACATCAACTTGCCAGAATTTGTTGAACCTTGAGCATAAAGTGAGACGCACGAACGCATTTCTGTATTTTAGTATGAAATATTCTCAGCTCACCTAAGCGCCAACGCCAGCTCTGTGTTGTCCATGAGGGATGAGTAGGCGACGTCAAGGGGCGTGGTGCCCTGTAGAGAGGGGCGTGACAGCAGGATGTTGCTGTTCTCCAACAGGATTTGATTTGATTATTTTTTGCCTCATTTCCACCGGAGCCTCAACTTAAGTCATAATAGGCTCCTCCGTAGGGCGTAACCGTCGTTGCTTCAGGTAAGTTCGCACGGCCTCGCGTGCAAAAATATTAGTCATGTCATGATGAAGTCGGTACATATTTTAATAGTGGCATATCCGCGAACTAGCTCGTACGAGAGAGAAAAGAGCTAACGCGTATCTCCGTAAAATGTGTTGTTATTTCTGTGCGTAATGGGGTGGAGAGACCACCTCACTTGCACATGTGTTTAGGGTTTATACAGCTTCGTATAGTCCGGTGTGTCTTCCGAAAGCGATAAGCTTTTAACGGTAGGGTGGGTCCGTGAGTAGGCTTTGTAGGTTACACGGGGGATTTAGGAACGCTCATCGGACTGCCGCGAATGCGTTGCAGTCCATTAGTAAGTGTTTCACGGTAATAGCCATTTGAAGGCAACAGGGGCAAGGTGGCTCGTTTGGACCTATGTCAACATCCAGCAGGTGGTTGTGAGTTATCCACTTGTGTCCCGTGCACAAACGGTTGATGAACACCTGGCCTTTTCTGTTGGTGAACGTTGTTTCCCATTCTCCGACTGGGGGTTTGACTGAAATAATTTTTTGTCCACTCTGTTGCCACATTTCATCCCATCGGGATGTTATATGGGAGTTGATGATAGGGAACCAATCCCGGTAATGTATTGCAAAAAATTGTTCATGGTGAGTAGATGCCAGTTTAGCAAGCGGGTCCGCAAGTTAGTTTCCTCTTATTCCCGCGTGCCCGGGGATCCAGAATTCCACTGCCAGACCCGTCTCAGCCATCACAAAGAGACCGCATGAATGTCGACAGTAAACGGTCGACATTCGTTAGACTGTTTGAGACAGCATGAATGTCGGCAGTAAACGGTCGACATTCGTTCGACTGCTCTGAGACAGCATGAATGTCGACAGTAAACAGTCGACATTCGTTCGGCTGCTCAGAGACGGCATGAATGTCAACAGTAAACGGTCGAAATTCGTTCGACTGCTCTGAGAGAGCATGAATGTCAACAGTAAGCGGTCGACATTCGTTAGACTGCTCTGAGACAGCATGAATGTCAACAGTAAACGGTCGACATTTATTAGACTGCTTGTTGCCCATTGCAGCTCATGTGAGTGTATTCATTATAAATAATCTGAAGTGCACTGAAACCACTGACGCAAAAAAAAAAAACGTTCATCTCAAACTTCAGCCCCCACAGCGTGATGCATACTTACGGAGCAGGATCAGTTCAGCCACCACAGCGTGATGCATACCTATGGAGCAGGATCAGTTCAGCCACCACAGCGTGATGCATACTTATGGGGCAGCACCAGTTCGGCCACCACAGCGTGATGCATACCTGTGGAGCAGCACCAGTTCAGCCACCACAGCGTGATGCATACCTGTGGAGCAGCACCAGTTCAGCCACCACAGCGTGATGCATACCTGTTGATCAGCACCAGTTCAGCCACCACAGCGTGATGCATACCTGTGGAGCAGCACCAGTTCAGCCACCACAGCGTGATGCATACCTGTGGAGCAGCACCAGTTC
>SDVV010003973.1:0-20700 GCA_016164225.1 Gammarus roeselii
ATATAAATAAATAAATATGTTTATGATCATTCAATAATGAATATTATTGGATATAAAAAATGACTTCTAAAATGAATATTATTTTATACAGATAATGACTCAGATAGATTCTTATTATATAAAATTATTGCCAACACTTCACACCTATCCATACCACTAATGATTATTCTGATCAAACAAAACATTTCCTATGTTATTTAAATAACATGTGGCGATGCTGTGATATGGCAATTACATCACCCTTTATTTGCATTAATCGATTATATCACGCTCAATTCACCACTACAACCACTTCATGTTTAGCCGGCAGCGGCACGGAAATTAATATCCGCCAGATAATGCCACACGATGAGGCTTCGAAAGCCTCCTCTTAATCGCGCTTCTAATCTTCAGCCGTTGGGGTATTAAATTCACTAGTGGGAATGTCTGAAAACGACGTTCAAGCTCCTCCCATGAAGGCTTCAATCGTAAGTTGAAGGTGTCTGTCAAATTGTGTATATTTTGAAACGGCATTAAATCAATCAATAAATGTCATTATTGCAAACTATAAATGCTACTGTATCTGTGATAATGAACATTTTTCTATTCTCGACAGCTCTCGATAAATTATAAAATATTTTGTGAATTTTCATGTTGAGAACATAGTAAAGATATTTTGTCTCTCAGTAATGCTCATCAGTGAACATAGATCTCGGTTATTTTCGAATACGGGTAGACTTCCTCTCCACCGACGTAGAAACCAAAATTCGTGCAGAGATTGATCATTCGAGGAAGCGTGAAGACCGTTATATCAAGAAATTTTGAATTTCAGAAGTGCAGCCTTGCAGACGCAAGTGACTTTCAAAAACAACGTTCCTTCGCTTTCCGTTAGACAAGTTGCTAGGTATCCTAAGTTCAGCGAGTGTATTACTCATAAAATTGTTCTCATTCAACTGAAAAATAGTCCGCATAAGTTCCACAAGTGCCGCCGAGAGCTGAATGAAACTCAGTAATCTACGTTTGACATTTTGTTTAAAGGTAACAGATTCTAACATTGATCCACAAGATATAATTGTAGGAACAGGAGTGCTTTGTGCTTTGGCGTTAGGCCCCATCCGAATCATCAAAATTAAAATTTCGATAGCATCGGAAACATTAATAATTTCGAAGATTTTGTGATAAAGCTGTCCAACGCTTAACCAAAGACAAAGTCGGGCAAGCTGTCGTGATATTCCAAAGTAGCTCAAATGATTTCGCCATCAACTTGGGAGCTCATTTCGAAGCCGAGTTAGAGTGACGCACAGCTTTGTCATGTACCACACAAGGTGCACCATCTTCTAATATATTGCTGGAATGAAAAATGACTTATGATTTTTTTTTTGTAGATCTAACTTTTTTCTTTCTAAAAATACACTCATTTGATCACCCATGGAGAACTCTGAGTTCGTATAAAGGAATGAAGACAGGGGCGTTTCAATTCGAATAATAGTGTATAAATCTCGCTAAAACAGAATTCGAGAAGACAAAGCTGTAGGAGCGAGTTTGCAGACAACTGTCGGCCTGTCGGTTGTAGTCATTGAATGCAAGTTCATTAATGAATAAATATTAAAATGGAGTGTAACCTAACAACATAATTTGTTTATTTTAAAACGAAATCACCGAATTCTGTATCGGATTAGACACCATTGAATTTTGACTCATGTATTTACGAAGAATCGACGTTAATATTGAGTTTGTGTACTATGTAGACAGATGACACAGCATCAGCAGCGGGGTTAAATAATTCATTCCAAGTGTTCGTGAGGGTATGGAATCGGTTCTTTGTAAAGATGGTTCATTTCGATTACACCTGTAGATAAATAGGCAAGACAAATTATTTCAAATTATCTTGATGACCCAGATGCCAACTCAAATGCATATGTTATGTTCGGATGTTCTGTCTACCAGAGATGACGTTTTATTTCCGAACCTTATAGTTGCCAGCAGCTGCCTCTTCATACAATGCGTTCCTTTGTTTAATTGAGGTGAGTCCGTTATGACGCTGTTCTCTGAACACCTTTACGCTCGGAAACGCTTATGGCTTCCGCACCATTTCCGGCTTTATCAGAATTTTACCATGGCATTAACGCCTGAGATATCAAGCAATTATTTGTACTTATCCTACTGCACCGGCTTGTGAGAGCCAGCACGGTGGCTAGATGTACTGTAAGTCACCAACCTGAAGGGTTTACATTGAATTTATGGACATCAAAAGGAAATTGAGTATAATAATTAAGATTACTATTATATTAGTCAAAATTGATTGATAATTAAAAAAAAACGTCCCATCGAGCTTTCTAGGATTATTATAGCTATGCAAATGCAGCAAGTGTATAACCCAAGCGGGAGTGATGATTACAATCATCTGCAAGGAATACCCGCTCGGTCTATTGCTCTGTTATGGTGATACAACAAACAACAATAAGGGGCTCGACTTTTCCTGAAACTTAGAAGTGGCTCACCATATTTGGCCGGTCTAATTGCAATGATTATATCCGTAGAGGTTCCAATTTTCCTGCATCTTCGCTCTACTTGAATAGGGGCGATGATCGAAGACTGCAGAATGTTGGAGCACGACACACATTTTGTGCGCAGCCTTTTCAATTTTGTTAGACATTTGGTCAAGTTTAAATGTGAATTTTATCAAACAAGAACTAAATTATGGACGGAAATGTATACAGTTTGTTCGAGACCTTTTTTGGCGAAAACATAGCAATACCAATGCGCACAGTGCTCATGTTCGTATAGAAAATAATATTGAGCGTGATTTTTCCGTTTCAAATTTTGTCGCCCTGTTGATTTTTAAGGTGAGTGGTCAGATTTTCTAAATTGTTGCAGATATTCTCAGGATGCCCAGGTCAAACTACTGAGACTTCTCTTATCTCATAACATGCATACTAATAGTGTCCTTTAATATGAGTCCGTTCATGATACCCACCAAAAAGACTCTAATACGAGCTCATGGATGTTTGCCACTAAATGACGGCTGTTAGAGTATGTTTACAACCTATTTTATTACACTTCAAGCCAAACTGTTTACATTTCCCCATCGAAAAAAAGTGTTTTCATCAGAATCGTCATGAATCAGTTTGTTTTTAAAGCCAAAGTATGTCAAATTGTCCTGTCTATTTTGTAACAAAATGTTGTCTCGGCTGATAGGTGGCCATTAATGACAACGACACCACCGCTCCGAGACTCGGCAATGGTGTCTCAGACACCATAATGCGTCACCAACTGTGGCGACTGTCGACTCATGCCTGCAGCAGATATTTCATTGCAGATTTATTCATAATAATAGTGTTAGGCGGTGATGCGGCTTGCATTTGCATTAGTTAATTTTTTTGTAAATGAAACTGCAGAAGAAAATATTTGTAACTAGCCCCATCGCTCACCCAGATTCCAGACAGTGATCTTTAATTTACACTAATTTATGAAACGACTATTGAATCACAGTGAAAAAATATGATGGGACGGCATTATTGGACATGTCTGTCTACGTTTTTGGGAATCGAAAAGATTATTAAAATGTGATTGATTTTACAGCTAAATCTAATCTTACCATCTCTTTATTCATTTCTTGAACATTTCTATTCCCGTCACAATTAGCAACAACAGGAAACCGATTTTTGGTGATCGGGAGAGCATTACTGTTGCTCAGAAAATAAACATGTCAGGAAAAATGCTTCCACTGCTCCAGCTGTACTGGATGCCGATGGGATAATGAAGGGAGCTGGAAATATTTAAATCCAAAAAAATCAGTGTGTTCTTAGTGGCTCATTTTGACTGAACAGTTCAGATTTGCGTTTAAACGATTCCATATCTCTCATACTGTTTAAAAAAAAAGGCTACAAACAAGTGAATTCACAGTATAATAATATCAGCATAACGTATCAATCACCAAGTATTCAAGGATTATGCCCATAAACAAAATAACGTTTTAATACGTGTGAACCACGGAATTGCGCTTGCAAAATTACAATACTTCGAATTTCGCCTCTTTGACAAATCTTATCTGAAATGTATCGTCTTGATTACTGTATTTTTCTAATTAAAAATCGTTATCAATCTAGGTCAGAACCAGACTGCGTCCATTAGGCCAGCACGAATAAAACCGCTTCTATCAGGCCAGCACGAATGAGACTGCGTCCATCAGGCCAGCACAAATGAGACTGCGTCGGCTAGCACGAATGAGACTGCGTCCATCAGGTCAGCACGAATGAGAATGCGTCCAACAGGCAAGCACGAATGAGACTGCGTCCATCGGGTCAGCGCGAATGAGGCTGCCTCCATCTGGTCATTACGAATGAGACTGCGTCCATCACACCAGCACGAATTAGACTGTGTCCATCACGCTAGCACAAATAAGACTGCCTCCATACTGCAAGGTCAAAATTTCTATCATTCAAACAACCATATTCCATTCATTTTCTTATCACATATATGAATATTTGTCTAGTGATTGGTAGATATAAGAATATTATGTTGAACAGGGATGTATAGAAACCACAATGGACTAAAAAAATGACCATCAACTTTAACTGAATACATTGAGGGATGCAACATAATTTTTTTCCTTCCCGATCAGTGCACAATATGTGATTTAGGCCATTATCATTGATAGCAATGACAACAACGCCTACGTAACTTCCAATGCAAGTTAATTTATTTGGGGATAAATATTTTTTTCAGTTGGTCGATTAGTTTCATTATTATAATTTCAGTTGATTGAAACGATCAATCGAGTTCTAGTAATTCACAAACTTCTGTCTTCAAACGTGATCATAATCATTCAAGTGATTCGTGCAACCAATCCTACTGACAGACAGTGAACCCATGCCTCTCCTAATCCATCTGATCAATTGTCAACTGAAGTAATGCGTGATGGTAATCCTACTGACAGACATTGGAACCTTGTCTCTCTTATTCTAACTCATCAATTGTAAACACTTTCTGGTTTTAGTTGAATTAAAGTAACATTACGACATCTACCGTTAAATGTAAGTAGTATGTAAACAAGAATTCAGTAATGCATTCAGGAAGTCCCACATCAGCAGATTTTTCTGCAGCTTGACTCAGCGTAGCGTAATTCAACAGACACCTTGTCCCATATCTTGCACAGTCTTCGAATGGGGACCGTGGTGTGAGGAGTCAGTAAGTGACCGCTTCTGGAACAAGATGTCCGTCCTTACCTGTGACGATAGCACACCAGCGGCAAATGGGGCACACGAGGCCAGTAGCAAAATGTCGGAAGGGGGGATGTCGGAGGCCCGACCGACTGCAATGGCGTAGCAGGCATGACGGACACCAGCACACATGAGAGAAAGTGGAACAACATAGTCTCGACTGCTCTCTGGAACCGTGAAAATGTTCTTGTTATCGTGGGTACTATTCTGTGGTTCGTCGCAAGCCACCTACACATGAAGGATTACACTATCTTCACCAAGCCGCTGATCGGCCTCTTCGGTGCAGAAGAGATCAAAGCAGCTCTGAAAACCCTACAAGAAAATTCTAAAGAGACACTGGCTGGCAACTTTGATAATATCAAGGCAATTACAGGCAACACAAGAAAACCTGATAAGCAGCTCAACAAAATACGTGCAGTGATGCATAAGTGCAGCCTCCCCGAACTACCATCGTTACTACCTGGAGCTAATGTGAGTTGGCCGATTTACGTGGAGATCAGTGAAGCGACCAGTAAGAAAAGCAGTGAGGATATCAGCAAGGAGATTAGTGTTCCAGTTGCCTGGCAATGGAACAACGCATGGACAAACTAGAAAGGAGTGTTGTACAGGCGATAATGAAAAGAGAAGACGAATCAAGTTAAACAAGAAGCTCAGACTGAAGCAGCAGCAAAAGATCGTACAAGAAGAAGTCTTTCCAACTTGAGAGGGTATTAAAGTCGTCAAGGAACCCATGGCCCAGCGTGGAAACAGTAGCCTCGACTGCTCACAATGGCATTAATACCTAACGCACGAGCTACAAAAGAGCAGCCAGGGATGACTGTTAGCACAACAGGATCATCTACATCGTCACTCAACACATCAACCACCGCGACAACAACTAAATCTATGCAACCACTCACCACTCATTCTTCCCTACTGCATCCTCTCAAACAGCAACTCTGCACCACCCAGCCTCCAAAGTTAAACCCTCAACCGGCTGATGTAATTCCGAACTGCTAGGCTTAGCCGTAGAATTCAACAGAACGGAAGTCACGATGAGAGTGACCTGAACAATACAAGACGCGAGTAAACAAGGAATTTGTAATAGTCCGGCTGGCTCGCACAAACAACTGACAGCCAAAGATAAAGGATTGACTTGGAAGGTGGTAAGTTTTAGAAGGTGGACAGAAGAAGAAAAAGGACAGAGCATCTAATTGGAACAGGTCGCATGACTACTGTGAGCGCTTTTCCAACACAAACAAGCAGAATTTACGTCTCGCGACATCACCGATCAGCAGATATTGAGTGAGGTACGTCGGCAAACGGAAGCTGACAGCTACACGGTAGAAAACTTGAAGCGGTTCGGAAAGTGTTCCGCATTTAAAATTGGTGCGAGCTACCAGCAAATTAGGCGGCTGAAAACGCCTTCATGTCTGGCCTTCAGGTGCCAGAGTACGAAACTTCTACGAGCACAAGAAGAATGAAGAGACCTCGGATAAAAGCTATTCACTGAGTACTTCCTACTAAGCTCTCTAAAATGCTAACTCGCTTCTATAATCTTCGCTTGGTCACGTATAACTGTAATGTATTTAACAGTGCAGAAAGGGTTTAGAAAAATTTATGGGCAAACAATGATATATGTGCGTTACAAGAGACATGGCTGTTAAAACATGATCTTCCTATAAGTAGCTATAGTAGGTACGTATGACAGATTTTGTCCGGTCTACGGGAATTTGCATATAATATTTCACCGGGGTAGGACGCGGTGCATGCAACATTGACTCAACCGGTCCGTACGGGGTTAGCGCAGAAATGGGGGAGGGCGGGAGCGGAGGGTACCGGAACTGGTTTGACGCCCGAGTCAGCTAACGGACGGGGGAGGGAGGGAGACCAGAAGGGGGGACGGAAGGAGGAACGGCGGTATGGGAGCAGGCTTGCAGCCTTGATTGGCAAGGTTAATGTTATGAACATTTTAATTTGTACTGTACTTTGATATATATTGTATTTATATATACGTCATTTTTTCTTTAGATGGTTGTAGTGGAGTATAATTTGACACTAGCTGTTGCTCGTTATATATATTTATTCGGTTCTGGTAGGATTAGTGTTATTCAAAATTTCTGGTGGGGCGGGGCGTAGGGATCCCCTAGGCAAAAAATTGGATACGCTCCTGGAAGATTGTGTGAGTTTACTCATACCAGTTCCTTGTCTTATAAATTTGTTTCCATGTCACGTTTGCTACGTTGTGAGTGTATATATCGTTATACATTTATGTATTGTTTCTATATATATATTTTTTATGTGAACATATACGTGTGTTTTCTTATCTAGTTGGGGTATAATTGACTCAATCGATGCTTGAGTGGTGGGTTCGTAGCGGTGGGGGGCTTGGGTTATTTTTGTTTGTTGTGTTCATTGATCACTATATATTCTTTTATATTATTAGTGTGATAGGCATGTCATATAACTCAATTTGCAGCCTTAGTGGCCGAACGGCCCTGTTTGTACCATCCCGAAGGTTGGATTGCAGGCAAGATTCTGTGCTTCCTAGCTATTTATTTCATATGTATTTATTATCTATAGGAATAGTATGGATTATTAGTATGATTATTGGCGAGATGAAGTATGTATTGTGGGATGATGCAGCACCTACGGTCGAGAATCTATCTACCCCATATTGCATTACCCAGTTTTGAAACAGTTATATCAGTGTTCCACTGACGCGGCTTTCCAATAGCGAAAATACCTGAAAGATATGGATTTAGTGTAAGTTAAAATATTATGTTATGTATACTTAGTGATGATCGATTGATTTATGTTGAATTTGTAGTGTTTCGGAATTTCGATCAGTTAACTCATACAGTTTTAGGCATTTTAGGGTATTTAGGCTTGAAGCATCCATGTAGCAAGCTATTTCAGGCATAGTTGCTAGGTTGTTGCATTATTGTGGTATTTTTATATGTATAATTGAAATTCTGTTACGATTAAACCGTGGTTACTTTGGTTAAAGAGACATTAATATATCCCTGTTTTGGACCGAAGTTGAGGCTAATTTCATTAGATTTTGTATATACTATACCGTATTTACTATAAGTTTCAGTTGTTTCTCTCGTATGTTTTGGTATCATATACACATTTCTTGTTTGTTTGGTTACTTACTAGTTCATTCTCAATGTATGTTTTAGATATGGTAGAGAATTAATCTTCTTGCTTTGTTTTATCTCGTGAGATTCAGTATAGGTCTTTCAGTTTTGTAGGTTCTCTGTTGAATTTCCATCTTCGATGCAATTTGTTGGTTATATATACAATTTAGGAAATATTACGTTTCTGTCTACAATATAGAACATTATTTCAGGTCTAATTTAGGTACATATTGTTCATTTTTAGTGATTTATATATCTTCTTTCATCCTGATACAATATTTGACGTGGTTATTATAGATATAGAACAGACGATTTGTTACAAATTTGGTCTTGCTTTTAGGGTATTGTGTATTTATTGTACGACTATTCATCACTATTTAGGAGGAGTTAGACTGTCATCTAGGCAAAAACTCATTCTGTTTATGCATGTTTGTGTAAATGGACCGATTTATTAGAATAGATACCATAATGTAGTTTAATTTTTATGTGAATTATAGTAGAGTAGAGAACCTTATTTAGCTATTTTGTATATGTTTCTGTTGTTATGTTTTTTTTTCCACGAGAATCATAGGAATGTATGTTTGAGAGGTGTAAGTCCGTACTGCAGAATTTGTGGAATTTTCGTCATTGATCCCTAGCAAATGTGTAGTTTAACGTTTAGATGATAATATTCTGGATGGATGGGTCCTAGTGTAGAAGTGATTTACACTCTTTGGTTTGTCATTTTGGTGTTCATCCATGTTCAACGTGAATTATGTACGTTCTTGTAGACGTCGATCTTGAGTTTCATGGGTTTGTAGTTTTTTACATAAGTCATCAGTAAGCAGAACCCAAGTTTTTATGGCCACACACTCTCTGAGACTCATTCTTGACCACTGTACATTTACCTAGATTTTGGTTATAACCAGGATGTATCTGTGTTCGAAACTGTTCAGAGACGATGGGTTAACAGATGCGAGGTACGTCTGTGGCATCGTATCATGACTGTAAGTTACCTCTAAATTGGTTATATATCAGTGGTAGATTGCCGAGAAGTGACCTAGTAAAGCATTATAGAGTTAATTTTTATGATACTGTAGGCTTGGATTTGTATTCCCAGAGGCACAGCATCAGTTAGGTCTAGGAATTTATTATAGATTTGAATGGTATGAGAGTATAAAATAACATTTTTTCACATTAACTCAGCGTTAAATGTCAGTTATTTTCGGTATAGCTGTTATGTTAGTTTACGATCTTAGTCGTGAACCAGATCACGTCGGATATTAACGTAGTATTCATCATCTGGATGTGGTAGGATACACCGTTTATAGTAGTTAATCGTTGTTGCTTAGGGTAGAGTAAAAAAAAATATTTAGCTATTTTTTGTTCCATTTTGGTGTATATTTTGATTTGATATCAAAGGAATATATCTGTATTCAATATAAATTTGCCTATTCTCATGGGATGTTGGTATAAAATACGCTTATTTGGATGTAATGATTCAAAAATTTGGTGTGTTTCCCCTCTCGACATTGGATTCGAATCCGGTTGCATATTACATCGGAGAACTATTGTACTGCATTTGTGTTGAGTGTTAGTGTTGAATTTCTTCAATAATTGAGTGTACATCTCAATTATGTTATCCAATCGCATATCTTTGCTAGATACTTATTACCACAAGTCTTACTTTTATAAATGTTTGTATTTCGTTTGCAGTTTAGACATTTAGTAGTTTTTGATTAATTCAGACTTTTGTTATGAGACTTCGTTCCCATTCAGATTATTTGACTTCTTCGACCATTCACCAGATTCACTCTAACATTTTCCACTGAAGGTCTGTAATGATGGCATAATCCTAACTCATTCTAAGCTAAAATTACGAAGTATTGCATATTATTCCCTGTTTCATACTTTTGTTAGGTATTTTTCTTCATTGATTTAACCTTCATCCTTATCAAATCTAACCACTTGACCCTGTAGTTTTACCAATCTTTAGCAGATTGTGTGCCTACATTTATATATATATTTTTTCACTTCGCTTGTTACAAATAAAGTTATATCGACATGTCCCGAGTAATGTTAGGTCATCGCTCGTTTGTGGACTTGCGAGTTCAAAACGTTTATGTAAGCTTACCCCATACGTCAGTGAGTGTTACGTTTATGTAAGCTTACCCCATACGTCAGTGAGTGTGTAATGTCCGCAATCCACAAAATCTAGGATATAAACCATGTCTAAAGTACATAATTCGCGAAATATTTATCAATGTACGATAACATAGATCAAACATCGATGAATGCAAAAAGGGTTACCATACAATGACGAATCAATTATTAACTAGGCAACTTAACCTATTCTAACCAATAGTTATGTATTTTTAATCAAGTTTGATGGCCATGTATGATATTGATACAGTATGTATGAATCTCTCGACTAGGTCTGTATATTTCTCCAATTTAATCCAGCAAAAAACCTTCTGCAGATGTTTGGATTCCAGAATTTATCGATAGCTCTGTTACATGTTTGGATGAGACTCAGCAGGTAAGATCCAAGAGAACTAATGCACTACAATTTGTTACATTATTAATGTGGTCAGTTATACGCGATGTTAGGTTCAAAGATATAGTCATTCTAACCAACTTATCCAATAATTATATATTTTTATTCAAGTTTGAAGGCTGTGTATGATATTTAGTCATTACTTTGTGCGATGTATATATCAAATCCCTCCCACATGGCTCTATTTTTCGTAGTTTTCGTCTAATGTCACACACCAGGTACACACATTCACGCTTCGTACCCATATGAAGGACCGGGCATGGTATAATGATGTCGTATACAGGGATAGTTACCGATACAATGTACACGCACACACACACACACACACATTTTGATTGCATATACAGGATCGGTTAACATCTGATGCACTTTAACTCTGATATATGTTTTTTTCCATTAGAACAAAATCCCTTGTTATTGTTACATGATATTCATTGTGGACCACTTCCACGTCATGATAGGTGAAAAGAACCAAGCATCTTAACCTATCCTATCCTTTTCTATCCAGGAAATATATAGTGTCGATCGAGTTTTCGTGCATAAATTTGTTACTTTTTTATCGATTTATGATATATTCATTTTCATCCTCTCCACTTGGCTCTACATTTTGATATAGCCTATTCACACCCGTCAAAACCTAACATAACCTAACTTTATGTATGGTGTTCAGTCATTGCTATGTACAATGAAACCCTCCAAACGACTCTAAATAATACTTTAACATATATGATATTTATTTTGTTGTCACTCTCATCCCATATGCAGAGAGGCAGAGAGGACCCATTTTCAATTTTAGATGGTTTGAATGTTTTGATTTTGACACAATTCTATGTCACTTCAACATATTTTTCACACCCATCAGAACCTGACCTGACCTTACGTACGGTATTCAGTCATTGATATATACATATGAACCCCTCCATACAACTCTAAATATCACTCTAACATACATGTTATTTATTTCGTTGTCACTCTCGAGTCCTATATGTTACCAGAGAATCCCCCATTTTCAAACTTGGATGGATTGAATGCTACATGTATTTCAAATTTGTATTCAGTTTCATACAAACGGATACATAGTCTCTCACCATGTTTTTCTTAATTCACTTCAATATCTTCGCTTAAATCTACAACCTTTGACAACTAGCATCTCTGAATTTTAATTTTTCTCTTTCCTATATTTTTCTCATCCTTAACGATGACTTCGTTTCAAGATCTGATCGGACGCTAATTTATATCATACCTTTCTGTAACACATCTAGATCATTTACCTTGAGCTAGATTTTCTGGCATCATTTCAATCCTTGAAACAAATTTTTCTACTGATTTCGAAGATTCGATGTTACCTCCGACTGTCAAAATGTTCACAATTCATTACTTAACCTTCGAGTTTAGGATAATATAAACATTTCATTGAGAACATACATAGTTTTTATTAGTATTTATTAGCATTATTTACAAACCTTGCTGCCATCATCAATATCATATACCTGGTTTTTGATATTTAAACAGCATTGTTCGACATCCATCAGTACTTTTCATCACTATATTTCAGTAAACTCTCAAAATCCGTCTTATACTCCATCATATCTTTGATGCGGATACCGAAGGCTATTCCGTTCCCATGTGTCAATAAATGTATTACTTCTTCTTCTTGAACCTAATTATTCGAATCTTTCCCAATTCAAAGTCATTCTGAGATTTATCATTGAGAAGTTTTGCATACGTTTCAGTTTCTCTTTTGTTCTTAGGTATATTCTGTTGTCCACCACCTCAGCTGTATTACAATCATGATGAAGATTTTACCCCTGGATCATATAAATTATCGAGATTTGCTTCTCTTATCTCCTCCCCCTCCCCCCTCCTAGACTTACTTTCATACGAATGTAACGCGTCCACATTAGTTTCCCAAAGCAGACTTCCTTTTCCTGCATACATTTATGAATGATGTCTCTCACTCTTTTGATTCTTGTTTGTCCATTCTGAGATAACTGTTAATTTACACACTACTCAATATTTATTCGAACCGACTCATATCATCTTCGGAGATTTCTTCTTCCAGCACTTGTAAACAAAATTTTGAGATATGAATGTTCAATTTTTTTGTTTATTCTATGACGAAACGTGTGTCTCCGCTTGATCTCAACGTATCACTGACTCCTTTCTTGATCACCAGCAAGCTATTAGAAGTTGATTAGATGTGTTTTTTCGCAAAACATTTCGCCTAACATTTCTCACCTAGGTCATCAACTGTGTATATGTATAGGGCTGAGTACGTATGTGAATGTGAATATTCAATCGTATGTACGTGTTAAATGAGCTAAAAATATACAACACCAATTTAATAATAAAATTTCAATGAAATTTCAATTTCTCGATTGATGTCACCTTACTTAATTAGCCAAGTCATAACTGCAAAAATTGAAATTTCAATGGAAATTTTTATTATTAAATTGGTGTTATATTTTTAACTCATGTAACACGTACATACGCTTGAATATTCACATTCACATACGTACTCATCCCTATACATATACACAGTTGATGACCTAGGTGAGAAATGTTAGGCAAAATGTTTTGCGAAAAACCACATGTAATCAACTCATAATAGCTAGCTGGTAATCAAGAATGGAGTCAGTGATACGTTGAGATCAAGCGGAGACACACGATTCGTCATAGAATAAACAAAAGAATTAACATTCCTAATTCTAAATTTTGTTTACAAGTGCTGGAAGAAGAAATCTCCGAAGATGATATGAGTCGGATCGAATAAATACTGCGTACTGTGGCAAATAACAGTTATCTCAAAATGGATAAAGAAGAATCAAAAGAGTGGGAGATATCATTCATAAATGTATGCAGGAAAAGAAAGTCTGCTTTAGGAAACTAATGTGGACGCGTTACATTCATATGTAAGTAAGTTTAGGATGGGGGAGTGGGAGGGGATAAGAGAAGCAAATCTCGATAATTTATATGATCTAAGGGTAAAATCTTCATCATGACTGTAATACAGCTGAGGTAGTGGACAACAGTATATACCTAGGAACAAAAGAGAAACTGGAACGTATGGAAAACTTCTCAAAGATAAATCTCAGAATGACTTTGAATTGGAAAAGATACGAATAATTAAGTTCAAGAAGAAGAAGTAATACATTTATTGACACATGGGAACGGAATAGCCTTCGGTATCCGAATCAAAGATATGATGGAGTATAAGATGAATTTTGAGAGTATACTGAAATATAGTGATGAAAAGTACTGATGGATGACGAACAATGCTGTTTAAATATCAAAAACCACGTATATGATATTGATGATAGCAACAAGGTCTGTAAATAATGCTAATAAATACTAATAAAAACGATTTATGTTCGCAATGAAATGTTTATATCATCCTAAACTCGAAGGTTAAGTAATGAATTGTGAACATCGTGACAGTCGGGGGTAACATCGAATCTTCGAAATCAGTAGAAAAATTTGTTTCAAGGAATGAAATGATGTCAGAAAACCTAGCTCAAGGTAAATGATCTAGATGTGTAACAGAATGGTATGATATAAATCAGCGTCCGATCAGATCTGAAACGAAGTCATCGTTAACGATAAGAAAAATATAGGAACGAGAAAAATTAAAATTCAGAGATGCAAGTTGTCAAAGGTTGTAGAGTTAAGCGGAAATATTGAAGTAAATTAAGAAAAACATGGTGTGAGACTATGTGTCCGTTTGTATGAATCCAAGTTTGAAAATGGGGGATTCTCTGATAACATATATGACTCGAGAGTGACGACGAAATAAATAACATGTATTTTAGAGTGATATTTAGAGTTGTATGGAGGGGTTCATATGTATTTATCAATGACTGAATACCGTACGTAAGGTCAGGTCAGGTTATGATGGGTGTGAAAAATATGTTAAAGTGACATAGAATTGTGTCATAAATCAAAATAATATGAATTACCCGTAACATTCAAACCATCTAAGATTTAAAATGGGTCCTCTCTGCTAACTTATATGGGATGGGAGTGACAACAAAATAAATAGCATATATGTTAAAGTATTATTTAGAGTCGTTTGGAGGGCATCATATGTATATAGCAATGACTGAACACCATACATTAAGTTAGGTTATGTTAAGTTTTGATGGGTGTGAATAGGCTAAATCAAAATGTAGAGCCAAGTGGAGAGGATGAAAATGAATATATCATAAATCGATAAAAAAGTAACAAATTTATGCACGAAAACTCGATCGATACTATACAATTCCTGGATAGAAAAGGATAGGATAGGTTAAGATGCTTGGTTTTTTTCACCTACCATGACGTGAAGGTGGTCCACAATAAATATCATGTAACAATAACAAGGGATTTTGTTCTAATGAAAAAAAACATATATCAGAGTTAAAGTGCCTCACATGTTAACCGATCTTGTATATGCAATCAAAATGTGTGTGTGTGTGTCTACATTGTATCGGTAACTATCCCTGTATACGACATCATTATACCATGCCCGGTCCTGCATATGCGTACGAAGCGTGAATGTGTGTACCTGGTGTGTGATATTAGAAGAAAAACTACGAAAAATAGAGCTGTGTGGGAGGGATTTGATATGTACATCGCACAAAATAATTACTAAATTTCATACATATTCATCAAACTTGAATAAAAATACATAATTATTGGTTAAGTTGGTTAGAATGACTGTATCTGTGAACCTAACGCGTATAACTGACCCACATTAATAATGTAACAAATTGAAGTGCATTAGTTCTCTCGGAATCTTATCTGCTGAGTCTCATCCGAACATGTAACAGAGCTATCAATAAATTCTGGAATCCAAACATCTGCAGAAGGTTTTTTGATGGATTAAATTAGAGAAATAGACAGCCCTAGTGGAGAGGTTCATACGTATCAATATCATACATAACCATCAAACTTGATTAAAAATTCATAACTATTGGATAGAATAGGTTCAGTTGCCTAGTTAATAATTGATTCGTCATTGTATGGTAACCCATTTTGCATCCATCGATATTTGATCCATGTTATCGTACATTGATATATATTTCGCCAATTATGTACCTTAGACATGATTTATATCCTAGATTTTGCGGATAGTGGACATTACAATGCAGATCTGTAGTAAATAACTTAGAGTGGATTTATTCAATATATGACAAAATCGACGAAAATGGTTGGAGCAGAACGTCCAACACTACAAAAAAAGTCAGATTCCAACAGTAAAACCGTCATAAATTTTGCTACAGCTTTAACATTCGTAACACTCACTGACGTATGGGGTAAGCTTACATAAACGTTTTGAACTCGAAAGTACACATACGAGCGATGACCTAACATTACTCGGGACTTGTCGATATTACTGGACTTGTAACAAGCAAAGTGAAAAATATATATATATATATAAATGTAGGCACACAATCTGCTTAAGATTGGTAAAACTACAGAGTTAAGTGGTTAGATTTGATAGGGATGAAGGTTAAATCAATGAAGAAAAATACCTAAAATAAGTATGAAACGGGGAATAATATGCAATACATGGTAATTTTAGGTTAGAATGAGTTAGGATTATGCCATCATTACAGACCTTCAGTGAAAAATGTTAAAGTGAATCTGGTGAATGGTCGAAGAAGACAAATAATCTGTATGGGAACGAAGTCTCATAACAAAAGCCCGAATTAATCAAAAACTTCTTAGTGTCTAAACTGCAAATGAAATACAAACATTTATATAAGTAAAACTTGCGGGAATAAGCATCAAGCAAAGACCTGCGATTGGAAAACATATTTGAGATGTACATTCAATTATTGAAGAAATTCAACACTAACACTCAACACAAATCCGGTAAAATAGTTCTCCAAGGTAATATGGAACCTGACCCAAATCCAATGTCGATAGGGGTAACACACCAAATTTTGGAATCATTACATCCAAATAAGTGTATATTATACCCTAAAACCCATGAAAATAGGCAATTTTATATCGAATACCGATATATTCCTACGATATCAAATCAAAATATACACCAAAATCTAGAGAAAAAAAACTAAATAAGATTTTCTACTCTACCCTAAGCAACAACGATTAACTATTATAAACGGTGTATCCTACTGCATCCAGATGATGAATCCTACTCCAATATCTGACGTGTTCTGGTTCATGACTAAGATCGTAAACTAACATAACAGCCATACCGAAAATAACTGACATTTAACGCTGAGTTAATGTGAAAAATGTTATTATATACTATCATACCATTCAAATCTATAATAAATTCCTAGACCTAACTGATGCTTTGCCTCTGGGATTACAGATCCAAGCCTACTGTGTCATAGAAATGAACTCTATAATGCTTTACTAGGTCTCTTCTCAACAATCTAACACTGATATATAAAAAAAATCAGAGGTAACACACAGTCATAATACGGTGCCACAGACTTACCTCGCATCTGTTAACTCATTGTCTCTGAACAGCCTCGAACAAAGATACATCCCGTTGAACATGTATAAACTCCAAAATGACAACCAAAGAGTGTAAATCATCTCTACACTAGGACCCCTGAATCCAGTAAATTATCATCTAAACGTTAAACTACACATTTGCTAGGGATCAATGACTAAAATTACACAAAGATGCAGTACGGACTTACACATCTTATACATACATCCCTATGATTCTCGTGAAAAAAAAACATAACATCAGGAACATATATAAAATAGCTAAATAAGGTTCTCTACTCTGCTATAATTCACATAATTTTTTTACTACATTATGGTATCCATCCTAATAAATCGGTCCATTTACACAAACATGCATAAACAGAATGAGCTTTTGCCTAGGGGACAGTCTAACTCCTCTTAAATATTGAAGAATAGTCGTACAATAAATATACAATACCCAAACAGCAGAACCAAATTTGTGACTAATCGTCTGTTCTATATCTATAATAACCACGTCAAATATTGTATCAGGATGAAAAAATATATATAAATCACTAAAAATGAACAATATGTACCTAAATTAGACCTGAAATAATGTTCTATATTGTAGACACAAACGTAATATTTCCTAAATTGTATAAATAACCAACAAATTGCATTGAAGATGGAAATTCAACAGAGAACCTACAAAACTGAAAGACCTATACTGAATCTCACGAGATAAAACAAAGCAAGAAGATTAATTCTCTTCCATACCCAAAACATACATTGAGAATGAACTAGTATGTAACCAAACAAACAAGAAATGTGTATAAGATACCTAAACATACGAGAGAAAAAACTGAAACCTATATTTAATACGGTATAGTACACACAAAATCTAATGAAATTAGCCTCAACTTCGGTCCAAAACAGGGATAAATTAATATCTCTTTAACTAAAGTAACCACGGTTTTATCGTAACAAAATTTCATATATACATATAAAAATACCACAATAATGCAACAACCTAGAAATTATGCCTGAAATAGCTTGCTACATGGATGCTTCAAGCCTAAAATACCCTAAAATGCCTAAACTGTATGAGTTAACTGATCGAAATTTCGAAACACTACAAATTCAACGTAAATCAATCGATCATTACTAAGTATACATAACATAATATTTTAACTTACACTATATCCATATCGTTCAGGTATTTTCGCTATTGGAAAACCGCGTCAATGGAACACTGATATTACTGTTTCAAAACTGGGTAATGCAATATGGGGTAGATAGATTCTCGACCGTAGGTGCTGCATCATCCCACTATACATACATCATCTCGCCAATAATCATACTAATAATCCAACTATTCCTATTGATAATGAACACATATGAAATAAATAGCTGGGAATCACAAAATCTTGCCTGTAAAACTACCTTCAGGCTGGTACAAACAGGGCCCTTCGCACACTAAGGCTGCAAATTGAGTTATGAGACATGCCTACCACACTAATCCTATGAAAGAATATATTGTGATAAATGAACACAACATACAAAAATAACCCAAGCCCCCCACCGCTACGAACCCACCAATCAAGCATCGATTGAGTCAATTATACCACAACTTTATATGAAAACACACGTATATGTTCACATAAAAAAATATATAGAAACAATACATAAATGTGTAACGATATACACACTCACAACGTAGCAAACGTGAAACAGAAAAAAAATTATAAGACAAGGAACAGGTATGAGTAAACTCACATAATCTTCCAGGAGCGTATCCAACTTTTTGCCTTGGGGATCCCTACGCCCGTCAAGCCAGAAATTTTGAATAACACTAACCCTACCAGAACCGAATAAATATATATAACGAGCAACAGTTAGTGTCCAATTATACTCTACTACCACCATCTAAAGAAGAAACAACGTATATATAAATATGATATAAATCAAAATACAGTACAAATTAAAATGTTCATAACATTAACCTTGCCAATCAAGGCCGAAAGACTGCTTTCATCTCACCGTTCCTCCTTCGGCTCCCCCCTCCAGTCTCCCCCCCTTCTCCGTCAGTTTGCTGGCTCGGGCGTCAAACCAGTTCCGGTACCCTCCGCTCCCGCCCTCCCCCATTTCTGCGTTAACCCCCGTACGGACCGGTTGAGTCAAGGTTGCATGCACCGCGTCCTACACCGGTGAAATGTTATGTGCAAATTCCCGTAGACCGGACCAAATCTGTCATACATACCTACTATAGCTACTCCTATATAGCCTATCTAGAGACGGCTACTTTCATTCTTTTTCCATCTCGTCAATTAATTTAGAAGAAGGTATACTTATAGGACGTCCGTATGGTGGATTAACCTGCTTATGGTCTAATAGGGTTAGTCCGTACGTCTATTTGCCTCATGTCGCTCATCATAATGAAGTGCTGGTCTTGGCGTATAGTGGGAAACTAGAGACTATATTAAGGGGATCAAATCACGATCATGTTTGTGTTATGGAGGAATTTAACTGCCACCCAGGTAGCAGATCATTTAGCGAATGGCAAGTACTTCTGGCGGACAATGAACTAGTCTTTGTAGATGTTGCACACCTGCCACAGGACACGCATGATCATGTTAATCATAACGGGAGATCGGTTAAATAGCTAAATCACTTTGCTCCTTCTCCAACAATTGGCAACCATGTGACGGGTTTATGTTAACAAGTGTTTGCACGTGTAGGAAGACAACAACAGGCCTATTGGCCCAAACGAGGTTGTCTTTTGATAGCAGGAGGGTTAGTTCTAGAGTAGAACGTCTAGGAAGCCTATTGGCCCAAACTAGGTTGATTTTTGATAGCAAGAAGATTAGTTTTGAAGTAGAACGTCTAGAAGAGCTTCGTGGGCCAATTATGTTTTTTTTATAACAACAAGAAATGGAACGGTTTAGCTATTTATCGGTTATTTATGTAGAATTTATCGAGTCGCGACTTAAACGTTTCGATTGTATTGCTATTTACAACTTCCGCTGGAAGTTTGTTCCATCCTTCGACAACTCTATACGTGAAGAAATTGCGCGTGATGTCATGTGAGAAACGTTTCTCAAAGATTTTGTATCCATTGTTCTTAGTCACTCCGTTTGTATCTAGAGTGAAAAGGCTCGCTTGGTCGACGTTTTCCTTACCCTCCATAATCTTCCACACTTCTATCATGTCGCATCTGACAGTAGTAGTTAGATGGGGTACATAAACGGCATTCTAGAGTCATTTTGGTGGTCACAAACGACTTATTTTGTCCGGTCTACGGGAATTTGCACATAACATTTCACATTTCACCGGGGTAGGACGCGATGCATGCACCTTGACTCACCGAGCGTACGGGGGTGCGCGCAGAAACGGGGGAGGGCAGGGGGCC